>MDJU01000406.1:0-29241 GCA_001721665.1 Trichoderma pleuroti
GTTTTGCGGTGCAAGCTTCGGTTTTTAGCTCCCTTTTAGCTCTATTGCGCAATTCAATTGCTGGTAACTGAGTTTGCATGTGCTGGGCAAAGTGCTTGCGGCAACACGATGGCCGACGATAGTGCACATGTACCTTATCTTGCCGAACATCATTGATAGGCGTGGCGAGCCCCTCGACCGGCGAAAGGCTTCGGACAACGGGACTTTGGCTTTTGACTTTCTTCTTGCCATTGACACTCATTCAGTCGCTCATTCATTTATTCATTCCTTCTCGCCAACACTTTGGCATTGGCATTGATTGACGCTGCATCAACATGACCACCTACGGCACCACCAACGGCTCTGCAGCCGTGCCCAACGGCGCCTCTGGCGATGAGGAACAGCCGCTCCTGCGCAACGGCCACTCCAAGCCGCGGTCCGTCGTCTCCCGCCTGCGCAAGCAAATGACGGCCGAGGTGTCGCGATCGTGGGCGGACGTGGTGCTTCTTCTGTGCTACGTCGTCACGGGGCTGCTGGACAGCGCGTCGACGCAGGTCTGGGGCGCGTTTGTGTCGATGCAAACAGGTTGGTCGAGCCTCTTTGTTGGATTTTGGATGAAATGAGGAACCTCGTCGCGTGCCTCGCTTTGCAGACGGATGAGATGAGACTGAACCTCCGAAAATGCTAATCTATTTATGTCAAAACGCATAGGAAACACCGTCTACGTCGGGCTGGGCCTGGCCTCGCTCCTCTATCCCCCTACGAGTGCCCGTCTCTACAAATCCGGCATCTCACTCATCTGCTTCTGCGTCGGCTCATTCCTCTTTGCCCGCTTCCACCGTTACTTTTCGCCCAAGAGGAGATGGGTTCTCTGCGTGTCCTTTGCCGCCCAGACGCTCTTCATCGTTGCCGCCGCCCTCATCGTCACCCTCACGACTCCCTCTGAGGACAAGGACCACATCGGCTGGACGGTCCTGGCGCCTCTTGCGCTCGTCGCCTTCCAGAGCTGTGGTCAGGCCGTGACGAGCCGGGCTCTCAAGTACAACGCCTTGACCAGCGTCGTCCTGACCAGCATCTACTGCGATCTCTTCTCGGACCAGGACCTCTTTGCCTTTCAGAACGCCGAGAGGAACCGCCGTGCGGCTGCGCCTACGCTTCTGCTCATCGGCGCTGTTTTGGGCGGAATCTTCTCACACAGCTCCCTTGGCATTGCTGGCGCATTGTGGACTGCCGCCGCTCTCAAGTCCATCATGGTTGTTACTTGGTTTTTCTGGCCGGCAGAGCCTTCAGACGATGAGGAGTAGACGGCGCCGTCATTGGTTATGGACAAGATAGAGCGTTGAAAAAATAAAGCATCCGTTATGAAGCATTACACATTTGCAGTCACATTCACATTCACATTCACGTCCACAGTCACAGTCACAGCAGCAGCAACATTGATGACATGAAGGCAGCCCTTGGCACACATGTTTCACTGTGAGACATCTCAGACTCCCGACGTCTCGTCTCGGGTGGCAATTGAACCCCAACCACTCCCGCCCTTGAAGATTTTTTTCCCGCAATAAGCGACACCTCACTAGCACGCACGTACATGATCGGAAATGAGTCCAGTCATTGTTCCCCTCTGCAACTTGCTGGCATCCGCATCGCGGGCATCGCGGCTTCACCCGCTCGGGTTGTATTTCAAGGCGCCGAGCTACTCTAAAATGGCCCACAAAATTCGCCGCCAAGAAGGATGCTACCAAAAGGAAAAGGCAGATCCCGAGACATTGGTGACGCAGAGTGGCTGACTAGAGCCGTGCATACAGAGGACGGGCAGCGGATGTCGGGGATGGAGTCTGTCTGTCTGTTACTTTGTAGGATGAATGTGAAAGATGCTTGGCAGTGAATGGTTGCATGTGTGTTGGTGAATGAGGAGAGGAGAGGATGACGCATCTGCAAGAACATGATAGACGTGTACACACCATCAATTTAGACATAGACCTTTGTATCAATTTGGTGTTTTTTTATGTAATATTGCCATTATCAGCTTGGTTAGTAGATTTGTTCTGTAGAGAGGCCTGTTGACCTCACGGCTGGTGATGATTTGATGATACCAATACTAATGCCAAGCCTCTTACCCTGAACCTCTACTTTGAAAGCCGCCAAATTGACAAACTATGCAACAATGTTGGTTTGACGCCTCAGAAAAGGCGTGTGTGTAGATTTGAGTTGGGCAGTATACCATAGAATGTTGTCGATAAGAGGGTCGGCATATCATGAAGCCTCATATCATCAGTCTCTTCCCATTTATAATTCTGCTGTGACATAATGACTAACGAGAGACTCGGGCGTAATGAGCATCACTCACCAAGACACAGGCTTACAAGGAGAATCATGTAGTTCTCTTCATGGATCAGATAGCTCTGCTGCTACAGTCGTTGTAAGCAGGTAGTTACATTGCTTCCCGTGAGTTGGCTTGTAGATTATCTCCCCCCTCTTGCAGCAAGTCATCAGATTATGCGAGATGTGCTTGGCAAATTAATGAGCTTATCTGATGCTGATCCGGGGTCAGAGTTGCATTGACGACTTCAGCCCGATTGCCGATATCATTGTTTCACCCGCCCCCATCTCCATTGCACCTACATAACCTACCTCTATACCTGAACCTATATATATCATCCCGCAACTCTCACCAACATCGCCACAAATACATAAACCCCCAACAACCCCCATTCAACCCTTTCCCACTCCGCTCTCTTCTCTCGAGAATCTCTGCCTTCAATCACCTCGAATCCCGCCATCCGTCCGCCTCCTATCGCCATTGGCCAACCAAACTCCGCGTCCATCTCCAAAGCGCCGCGATGTGACGCTGCCAGCGCGTCCACGAGACGCAAGAGCAGGGATTCATGAGGGCTGAGAGCAACCTGGAGATAGCTTAAAAAAAATCTCCACCACAGCTTCCAAGCGGCCCATCTTCATTCGCCCGGCTATCACCACGTCCCTGTTTCGGCAGTTGAACCATGGGGTTCGCTTGGCGCAAACAAACACGTCTTAGACAGAAGCATTCGGTCGAGCCGCTTGGTCCTCCCCGCAGTCCGACCGTGGGCGGTGCGACGTTGAAGATTTTCAAAATCTCATCGCTGCAACTTCCTTTGTGCTTTATGAATCATCCTTTTTTTTTTACAAAAAGAAAATCTTGTGGAGCGCGTGGGCATAGTCAATTGGTTCTGATTCAGTACCTGTATCGCCGCCTTTATTCTTGGAACCATTTACAAACACCAACTTGCTATATTCTGGAAAGATCGGTGAAAAGCACGTATCCACGATGGATGCAAAGCTGGAAGAAGCGACAACTTCGCAACAAATAGACGTTGATGTCGCCGTCCTCAAAGATGTGAGAGAAAACCCCATCCCGCCATACGACAAGAAGATACAAGTCAACTAACAATCCCTCTTCAAGGAATTCCCACCGGCTCAGCAGGGCCCCATCACAGAGGCAGAAAAGAAGCTCCTCTGGAAGCAAGACACCCGCATCATCCCCATCTCCGCCGGCATCTACTTCCTCTGCTTCCTCGACCGCTCCAACATTGGCAACGCAAAGGTCCTCAACGTCTCGACCAACGACGACCTGCAGCACACCGCCAACATGAGCAACAAGCAGTTCAACGTCGCCCTCATGGTCTTTCTCGTCGCGTATGCCGTCTTCGAGGTCCCCAGCAACATCCTGCTCAAGAAACTGCGTCCGAGCCGGTGGTTGGCCTTTTTGATGTTTTGCTGGGGCACCATCACCATGTGTATGGGCGCTACGAATAGCTTTGCCAGCGTGACGGCTGTGAGATTCTTGCTGGGAGTGTTTGAGGCGGGTTTGTTTCCGGGACTGGTGTATTACTTGACGTTTTGGTATAAGCACGACGAGAGGAGTGTGCGGTAAGTTGACCGTTTTCATGTACTTTGAGAATGTCTTGCTGATATATACTTCTGATAGAGTTGCTTTTATTCTCGCCTCTGCGACATTAGCTGGAGCTGTAAGTTTGACGGCAGTCATCTCACCTGTACCATACACTGACATTGTTTGTAATGTAGTTTGGCGGTGCCATTGCTTATGGAATTGGACACATGAACCAAGCGCAAGGCCTTGCCGGCTGGCGCTGGCTCTTCATCATCGAGGGCATTCCCTCCTGCCTGTCCGCACTTCTCGTCTTCTTCTTCTTGCCCGACTACCCAGAGAGTGCCACCTGGCTGTCCGAACCGGAAAAGGATCTCGCCGTTCAACGCCTCTTTTACGAGGGCAGCAAAGGCCACCACCCCAGCATGACTTGGCAGGATGCCAAAGCCACGCTCACGGACTGGCGTCTGTATGCTCACTACCTGATTTACTTTGCCGTCAGCCCGCCGTTTGCCAGCCTCAGTCTCTTTTCGCCGTCCATCACAAGTGGTCTTGGATATGTCGACCTGAAGGCGCAGCTCATGACCGTGCCTCCTTGGGCTGTTGCCTACGGTAAGTCATTCCCAGACCAGGGATTCTGTGACGACGGAATGAAAACTTCATGTGCTAACGGCCTCAACAGTTTGTCAAGTCCTCGTCGCAATCTCAGCAGACCACTTCAACGCCCGTGGAATACACGCCGCGGGTGCCGCCATGGTTGGTGCCATCGGCTTCATAATCTCTGCCGCTCTGCCGGCAACTTCGTACAAGTCTCGCTACGGGGGCCTCATCCTCGCCACCGCAGGCTCATTTGCCAGCATCCCACCCATGCTGGGCTGGCTGACTTCGAATGTCGTCAGCACTGCTTCTACAGGGCTGGCAATTGCCATTAACGTGAGCATCGGCGGAGGGCTTGGGCAGATCCCGGGCGTGTGGATTTACAAGGCGGACGAGGCGAAAAGGGGCTATCCTACAGGCCATTGGACAAATGCAGGCTTTCTGCTGCTCGTTGTGGTTGTGTGTCTTGCGCTGAGAGTGTTTTATGGGCGTAGGAATAAGGCTTTGATCGCTCATGGAGAGAGAGAAGGCGTGTCTGTTAGACTCTACAAGCTCTGACATGACAAATTCATCGTAGTTACTACATGGATTCCCGGGATAATGGTTGACGTTGGTTACTCGAGTGGGCCGTGAGGTTGCGGGTTGTAAGAGAAAATAATGAAATTTGCTTCTTGTCAACCTATATAACTATCGATGATTTCCCCTAAAGGTATAGCTGGGTGAGGGTATATCAAGTCAAAAAAGACCTTTGTCAAATCTTTCAACACGTTTGTTTCCAGTTCGTCTTCCAACATATTCTCGAAATCATCCCGCATCATCACTCTTGTGAGCAGCTCGATTGACTCGTCTTCTGTGAAACAAGATAGACTGTGGATACCAAACTCTCTAAACACTGAAACGAGTTGATTCACCACCGTCTCTCGGAAGAATGTTGCGAGTTTTTCGATATCCTCGATTCCTGTGTATCATCAGCATGCTAGCAGGCTCTGGAAACCCATGGTCTAAATCTTACCGCATTCTTCGATACGGCCTGTGGAGAGGTTAGCCTCTGGAAGGTGCACACTTGCTTCAAATCAAAAGAAAACATACTTTTAAAGGCAAGGGCCCGAATCGTCGTAAACTTCTTGGCACCACTCTCATTCATTGTGAAGTTCCACGATAGTTCATAGCCTGGCTTCTTCTTCAACCAAATGTCATTTTCAACGGCAACTTTCATTAGGATAGTTAGTTTGCTGGGTTTTATGATGTGTCGCGCTATTGAAGCCTATTAGAGGGTATTCATAATGAACGAAAGCAAAGTCCACTTGCCTCTGGCGATTGCATCTTCGGGTCCTTCGCCATTGACGTTCTGTGGCTGGGCGAGTTCCTCGATGCGCGGGCCACCTGGACCTCGTAGAATTGTGTCTCTCCAGTGTTTTGTGTATAGCCAGAATCGATGAGGGGGAAGCCGAGTATACGCGTCCATGAGGAGATTGCGATTTCTCTCCCGCAAGGCTTCGTCCACCCCACGCGACCATACATCAATCTTGATCCGCAATTTCATCATCAAGAAAACCTGCTTCATATCTTCTCTAAGCGTTTGCTTCGATCCACCTGCAATCCTCATTAGTAAAAGTAGAAATGGGCGGGGAAATTGAATCACCTAGAATGTTGTAGATCTGCATGAATTCGGTCGGGTTATCGTCTGGGATGTGGTCTAGTAGCTCAGGAAACGATTCAAACAGTCCCTCCTGTAATACTTGATGCTTGATGTCATTTTTCATCTTTGAGACATCGATTTCTTCCCAAGTAGGTTCCTTGTTGGAGCCTAGCTGTTTCAACACTGCCGCAAGCTTCAGCAAATAGAGGCGTCGCCTATCACCCGGAAGAGAAGTAACACGCTTTCCGACCCAACCGGGCTCCGTGAGATACCACTCAAGAGTCTGGCAAAATGACTCCTTAGATCGAAATATCACGCTGGTGCAGGAACTCACATTCTCCAAGAACACGCGGTGGATCTTGTTGACATGGAGTGTGTCGATGGGGAAAAAGTTGAAGAAGAATTTGTGATGGGGCTGTAGGGAAAAGTTTTCATCTTGGAACTGTAAAACACCGTTTCTTGTATGGCTGTAATTGTTACCGGGTTTCGCGATTGGAAGATCGGCCAAGGTGGAATTGGCATCGCTTCCGTGGTACCTCTCTACCGCCAGAGACCATAGCATATCTTTCTCAGCCTTGGCTCCGGGGAGAGAGTCTTCCTCTGGCGATGGAAGTAGGAAGCTCCGAAGCACAATCATTAGTTTCGGAGATACTGGAGCAAATTCGTGGAAGTTCGTCCATGCTCCATCTTTTGACTCTCCAGTCTCCGGGTCGACTATGCGTTGATTGGGGCCCTCGAAAACATGGTAGCAGTTGTCGGTAAGAATGAATTCATCTTGAGCATTAGATGGGGTGCATATGGCCATGAACATGGACTGGCAATGCATAATGGCCCACATCGCATCGTCCGGATACATGCGTTCCGGAAGTTGTGATATCCACTTCAACTCATCATCCATCTCCAGCTCGATGATGGTTTTGATGTTATCGAACCATACGTCTAAAGGTCGTTCAAATCCTTTCTTCTGCATGTATTCAAGCATCTTCTCTCTATCATTGGCGTCGTACCCCGATGCGGTCTCGTGATTATAACGCCCGTAGAATGTTGGCCCTCGGTATTTCATAAGGAAAAGAAACTTTCTGAGAAGATTCCTATCGCCTCGTGTAAGCCAGATGCCACGATGGCCTTCGTTGAAAGCTTTCGTAATTTTTCGAAAGATTCCGCTGGTCCTTGACTCGAGTTTGCTGAACATCTCCTCTACATGCTGCTGCTCTGCACATGGTTTGTTCGTATCCCGATACATGTCCGTCTTGCCAAGTATCCTCCTTACTGGTATCTCTACGACTTGTGGCGTTTCAGAAGACAAGTCCACACGGTTGACGGTAGGATCGGCATTGCGTTTTCTCCTCCGAGCTCTACGGTTGGCAGAGGTAGTCGAGCCATTTTTAGTCGGGGCACATGCATCGACAAAATTCCTTAGAAGAAATTGCGGAACAAAGTGTTGGTATTGCGATGGTTCGTTCTCAAGCATCTTTGTGCTCAAATTTTGTTGCGTTGACGCGCTGTCTTGTGTTGACGTTTTGGGCATGTTGGGCATCATCGTGAGGTGGCATGTCAAGATGTCCAATTTTTCAGAATAGCGACAAATGGTATCTGCATGCATACAGCGCTGAAATCGCGCACCGTCAATTGTTCCGAGTGAACCTATCATGTATCATGCAATGCGACGAATCAACTGGATGCATCTATGGCTGCTCGAACGCGGTACGTATCTATAGTACCTCTCAAGTACATGTATACATGGAGTACAGGTTCCTCTGACGAGGATTCATCTGAGGATGCTGATGATTCTGACTATTTTTTAAAGCCGGGGCTGGGCTTCTACTACCTCTGCCACTTTTTTTATTACCTCTCCTCTTTCTATTTTACGTCAAACACTAAACCTACATCTCAACATTCGCAAGTTCAAAATATACGCAAATTCCACGATGGCGTCAGGTACCTCCACTGCGAACCGCCGACAAATCGCAGCCCGCGTCAGGCTTGACTCAATGGGCTTCAGGTTGATCACAGTATTACTTTATCTCTGCTAATTTCCCGCTTTACTTCCATAGCAAAGTCGTGATTTGAATTGCAGACACATCAGAGCGTTTCGTCGACATCCATACCCTCGTCGGAGGAATCATCCTCATATGAATCCTCGCTAGAGGAACTCTCGCTACGTATAAGTACTGCTGACGACGCTAGTAAGTGCATGAATGGTTTCTTAATGTCTATTTCAAAGCACAACGACAAGTCCATATGGCATCAATTTGTTAAGTAAGGGTTCTAATGGGCTGCTTCTATAATCTACCGTATTGTTTAGACATGGGATAAAGGGTGTACTGCATCGTGTCCAGCTGATTAGAGCACCCATGTGTGTTACTTATACGCCTGTTCTTTAAGTGTCTGCTACTATATCTATATTTCTCCAGTGTCTGCTCCTATATCTACATTTCTCTAGTCACTGCTACTGTAGTTATATAGGTAGTTAAATTTGTGTGTTTTCTGGATAAGTGTTTCCTTACAAAAGCATTACTTATAAGCTGATTGAGTGCTTACTACCCATGTTGCTGAATGTACGCACTTATTTATCTTGCGGTCTCGCTTTTTCTGACCTACGCTTGGTACGCAAGAGGTATGTAAGTGCATGAATGGCTTCTTGATGTCCATTTCAAAGCGCAATAACATGCCCATAATATCATAAGTTTGTTCACTAGGGATATTAATGGGTTGCTTCTATAACCTACCATATTATTCAGGACATGGAGTGATGGATGTATTTGTGTCATGTCTAGCTGATCGGAACACCCATGTGTGTTACTCTTTATACACACATTCCCTTGATCTCCCAGCTGCTGCATTTCAAGCCATCATTGCTGTAATACACTTGACTTTACATGTGTATAATGCTTGAAGGAGATGGTAGAATCTCTCTGCTCGTCTTCTTACTTACTACGGCGGACTTGTGTATATCTTTACAAGTCCATCGAATACTGCTAATGGGGTAGTCTAGAATGTCTAAGAACCGCAGCCCATCACCAACATCAGCATCTCAGACGCCATATGTACAACAGATATATCGATCCTAGCTTCAGTGATTACTTAAATGGCCCGCCACCGGCCCAGATGCTCCGGTGCCAGATGTATGTCGCAGCACACCACCCATTGACGGTCAAGTTCAGTCACTGGCATCGAGGCTTGGAGCCGGGAACATGTCCCGCCTACCCGCCTCAACCCCTCGGAATGATGCTTCTTGTAGATCCCCTGTGGCAAATGATAGCATCGACTTACCTTCCCGGAGAGATTCTGGCCAAATTATGGGCTCAACTTTCTGCATCAAACAGCATGTCTCACCTCACCTTCTTCTTACATGCTCAGACAAATCATACTACGAGTATATCGGCCAGGTGCGCGATCGACTTTGCGCCCGCATTGGGGGCGTCGTTGTTTGCGCATCACAGCCTCTCTTCTCCTGGGTCAAGATTGCCGGAGATGGTAGCCGCGCGGTCCATCTGGGGAGTAATGACGTGGAGAGTTTTCTACTCATGGAGTACATAGGGGTGTGTATTCGCATGCTGATGTCATGTACAACTTTCTCCAGCAGCCTAAAGTGTCCCGATCAAGTTGCAAAATTCTAGAACAAAGGTGCAGTACTAGGGTGTCATGATGCTGAAGCAATGGTTCTTTTGCTGCTCTAGAAAAGATGTTGACTTTCACCAAACTAGAGGATCATGGTAATGTCATGCAGGATCCTGTATCCAGAAACGACGTGAGTAGAGTCAGCCCGATGTGACTCTCCCGGTGAATGCGGTGACTACAGCTACAGACAGAAGATACCTATTAACACAATCATCTGATTTAGAGATTCATTATAACAAGCTGAACTTTAGTCGCCCATGATACGTCCGTGATGCCTTCATGAGTTCATGCAATTATCAATCATCAATCAGGTACGCGGCTGCGATTCGAGCTCCACTGTGACGTAGGTAGCTTCATGCTTGAGTGGACAATAAGGGCAATCCTGGAGAGTTGTAGTCTAGATAGGTACCGGATTCCCCAGGTCGGGAACATGGGTTTCTTTTGTTTCTTTTGGTTTCCTATTTCGCTCACTTGTTCAACAAGCTCTGCCATGATGCATACGTAACGTAAGCGAGAGGATCGACAGGTGTGCATACTCGTGCCCGAGCCAAGGAAGCTTGATCAAGTGGGTGCACGATTCCCAAGTGAGTCTGGAGATGGCATCAATCCAAAATGGGCAGATCTGCTGTGAAGCGACTCCCACTCGCTTCTCCCATGACCTTTATACCCAGTGCAGTGTCCCTCCATTCCGGCCGAGTCTTGCATCGCTGCTTCAACGTGAATCATCTCAGGTACACATGAAAAAAAGGAGTAGCCGAGACATGTCACCAGCCCTGCAGAGCAGAGGCGATACAGAAGCAAGGCAAATGTACAATTACATGATGCCCGCCTTCAATGTCTCTCGGGCACGGCTCCGACGCCATTGGTCGCGTGGCGCCGCAGAGAGAAATTGAAAAAAATAGACATGACGTCGATTGCGGCGTCATAATCGCGGATCAAAACCGCGGCCCCGCCAAAACCGCCCTGGCACCTGCTGCATGTGCCTCCCCTCTCAAGTACCCGCTAGCACAAGACTCGCTGTAGCCGGCTGAGACCGTGATGGAGCGATACTTGGTTACAGTGGTGTCTGTGCTCCGCGCTGGCAGATTTGCTTTCTGCCCAGTGCCTTGGCATGGGTCATATACATGTGTACTATGTACGGAGAATAT
Organism: Trichoderma pleuroti; assembly: GCA_001721665.1. Taxonomy (NCBI): domain Eukaryota; kingdom Fungi; phylum Ascomycota; class Sordariomycetes; order Hypocreales; family Hypocreaceae; genus Trichoderma; species Trichoderma pleuroti. The sequence goes on from MDJU01000406.1 coordinate 10,853, forward strand.
GCGCATGTATGTACCGTACCGACTAACCTTGTGCCGATGTATCAGACGGAGAGGAGATGAAGAGTTTAGTCGAGTAGTTCCCTGGTAATTGACACGACGGGTTCCTTGCTTTGGCTCGGGCTTGCAGACGACAGAGGGAACAAGAGACTGGCAAAAACATCAGCACGTTAGTACTAGGCAGTCTTCACGGGACAGAACGGAGCAAAATGGACACTCGTCGGATCAGGTGTCGAGAAGGAAAGCATCCGCCCGTGTCGACCGAAGAATTTACGTCGATTCGATGCATGACACGCCCGCGGTGGTGCCCCTCTGGCGGCTGACTGCACATCGCCACCGGCATTGCAAATCACATCAACCATGGATGCCCATGTCCCCAGGTCTAGTACTAGGTAAACACTGAATCCTCCTGCTGTCCCGTACGAGTACCGTCCCGTACCGGACTGCCGTAGGGCCTTGGTACATACATACATGGACGGAGTACTCCGTAGCCTCGAATCCGGCCCGCGGTTGAATCTGCACGTCCTGCTGCACTCTGCAAGCCTCTGCAAGCCTCTGCGGTCTCGACCCGTGTCCGTAGCGTTGCCCAATGCCCGAGGGCCAGAATATCCTGCTGAATGGACGGGGCCTGCCAGGTTCCAGGCAGGTCTAGGCACTTGCATCTACCTACCAGGGAGCCCCGTGGAGTAGCATTTGACGGCATCAATGGCAGCAGGCTAGAACTAGCGAGTGTCTAGTCTACCTGTAAGCAAGATTACCGCCCGGCACAGGTACCAACTGCATTTGCTTCGCGTCGTATTGATCTTGTTTTTCACCTGCAGATGGGACGTGGAATGTGACCCGGCTGGACTTGGGCCTTCTGGCCTCTTCCATCTGCGCGTCGTGCATTTGCAGGTCTTGGGACTTGCACATGTACGAGTGCATTCCATGGCCGAGCAAAGCAAAGTTGGGTGATGAAACAGCCGTTGCGGTCGGCTGGGTGCGTCATCAACACCCAATTTTTGCAGTACTTGCCTGGTACATGGATGCGCATGACGGTAGGTAGAGGCAAGGTAGTTGGAGGTAGACAGGCAGCAAGGCGAAGCTCAAGTCGCGTAAGAGTCGAAAATAAAATAACATAAAAATTCAATTTAAAGATGGCCATGCCCAGACTCGTCTCCAATGACGCCCTCTTCTTCTCCCTTTTTTTCTTTTTCTTCTCTTCTTCTCAATAGTACATTCTCTCCCCTCGATCGCCCACCTAGCTGCCAAGTCTTCTGCAACAAACAGCTGCCGAGAAACAAGCACCAGCACTAAAAGGAAAAATTGAAAAAAACCTCCAGCTAGCTAGCACAGGACGCATCACACACTGAACCCACCAACTACCAGGCCCTGTTAGCTGCTGTCTGCTAGCCTCTTGCAGGCGCAGCAGCCGCACGTCACTTCCACCCACTTGTATTTACCGTGCCGGAACCATCCATTCAGTCACTAATAAGTCCCTACACCACCTTCTGCCCATCCGCTGCAGCAGTTCTCTTCCTCTTCCCTTTCTTCTCTCTTCTCATCGTTCTCTCATCATTTCTTCCACCTTGGCCAGCGAGCAAATTCTCCCCTCTTCACCATTTCAAATCCCTTTGCCCGTCTGCTTCCACCCAGCCTCGCCTCTCCGTCATAGAGCCTCTGTCAGCCTAGAAAGGGGAAAAAAAACCAGGAAAAAAAAAGCAACCACCACGTTTTGCTTTGCTTGCAAACTCATTTTAAAACCCCGCATCATCGCACACCATCCGCGCAGAACCCACGTTGGGCCATTTCTCGCTATCAGACACTGCTACAGTTCCCCCCCCCCATTCATCTCATAATCTGCGCCTCGGCCAAACACGCTGAGCTTGTCTGTTTCTCGACATTTTTTCTTCTCTATACGCCAAATTACAAGAGCCCTGAAGAAGCAACTTTTCAATTGCGCAGCGTAGAATCAATCGTCCGCCTGCTCCAACTTGTACCTTTCACCGCGCCGTCGCTCGTCAGCGGCGCCTCTTTTTCACAATGTCTACGATTCAACAGCTCAAGAACTTCATTCGCCATGGTATGACCAAAGTTCTCTTCTCTTGATTTGATATACTGTGCAACTGCAGCTTATAATCTTGAAAAACAAGTTGTCAATGTAGCCGACTAACTGAACTTGATGCCAGGCAAACAAGCACGCACTACTTACCCCGAAGAAACGCGCAAGAATGAGGCCCCTCCTCAGTCTATACCACAGCCGCCCCCAGAGAAGACTGTTCCAACAGGCCCCGTGTATGGCAGTCCTGCCGGACAGCAGGAGCCCCTCGCCGCATACTCGGAAGGACCTGGCGATCAGCAGAACCGCGCGGCACAGGCTGGCTATGCCGCAGCTCATCACGCCGAGCCTGCTCAAGTCAATGGCGCCAAGGGAATAAGAGTTGACGAGGCAAACCTTGCCCAACTCATCGCCGAGGAGAATGCGAGCAAGAGCAAATTCCCCAAGTATCCTGATTTGGATCGCTGGGAGCTTCTCGAAAAGATGGGCGATGGCGCCTTTAGCAACGTCTACCGTGCACGCGATTTGCATGGCGAACATGGCGAGGTGGCCATCAAGGTTGTGCGCAAGTACGAGATGAACCGTATGCAAGTAAGTTGTATCAATTTGTTTGTCTTCTTCTTTTCCTTGTTGTTATTTTTGCCATGATATCCAATTTCCTTAGCTGCCTCGTCTCTTGCTCCATCCCGCTCTTACCAACCACGGAGGGGGGTTTCCCCTGAAATAGGGAAATAAACATTTACATCCAGATTTCCAAAAGATTCCAAAGGCTGCAGAGGTGCGACATTTTTATTTTCCTATATTGACATCCTTGGTCCCTCGCCCGGAGGGGGTACTCGCTATATATATTGCGTACACGGGAGCCAGAAGTTGTGGCCTCGAATGCATGGAGATGATGACCCGGAACTACTGATGCTAACTGCCAGTTCTAGCGCTCCAATATCCTCAAGGAGGTTCAGATCATGCGCCAGCTCGATCACCCCAACATCGTCAAGCTCATCGAATTCTCCGAGTCCAAGCAATACTACTACATCGTTCTGGATCTGGCTCCCGGTGGCGAGCTGTTCCACCAAATTGTACGACTGACCTACTTCAGCGAAGAGCTGTCTCGCCATGTCATCGTCCGCGTCGCCAGAGCGCTCGAGTACCTGCACGAGGAGAAGGGCGTTGTCCACCGGTGAGTCCTTGGCAGCACTTTGTCTCATTTCTAAGCAACCCAGACAAAAAAGTAGTGGGACAGGGGGGAGTCCCGCTCTGACGTCATGGCTTCACCTTTTTTGCCCAGACAAAGGCAAACCTGTGCTGACACATGCTTGCAGTGACATCAAGCCCGAGAATATCCTCTTCAACCCGATCCCCTTCATTCCATCCAAGCACCCGAAACCCAAGCAGCCAGGAGATGAGGACAAGGTCGACGAGGGCGAGTTCATCCCCGGCCTGGGAGCCGGAGGCATTGGCGAGATCAAGATTGCCGACTTCGGTCTCTCCAAGATTGTTTGGGAAGCACAGACCATGACTCCCTGTGGCACTGTTGGCTATACTGCTCCCGAGATCGTCAAGGATGAGAGATACTCAAAGTCGGTTGACATGTGGGCGCTGGGCTGCGTTCTCTATACTCTGCTCTGCGGATTCCCACCCTTCTACGATGAGAGCATAGAAGTGCTCACCGAAAAGGTTGCCAAGGGCCAGTACACCTTCCTGTCGCCGTGGTGGGACGACATCTCCTCGTCTGCCAAGGACCTCATCAGCCATCTCTTGACGGTAGATCCCGACAAGCGTTACACCATCAGGGAGTTCCTTGCCCACCCATGGATCCAGGAGGTGGGACCGACTCCCCGAGACGAAAAGGCTCCCGGAATGGTGCCGCTCAAGCAATTCAACGCTGCTCAATTCGAAGAGTCCGGCAAGCGATACGACTTCCGATCTCCCGCGGCCGTTAACCTTCGCGAGGTGTTTGATGTCAGCTATGCCGTCCATCGCCAGGAGGAGGAGGCCAAGAGAAGAGCGCAGGTCGGCGCGCGGGCTGGAGGTGCGGGACGTCCACTTGGAGGCCTCAACGAAGAAGAGGAGGAGGAGGAAGAGGACAGCGATGTCGATAACATGGACGTCGACAAGGATGATGCCAACACCAAGACTCAGGCCCTGGAGCAGAGAATGCAACGAGCCAACATCCAAGATCATGACAACACCCATACCCGTGGCCGCGAGCGGGAACGAGCTGGCGAGAAAGGCTATGGACAACATTCGGCAGCCGTGGCCGCTGCTGCGCGACAACAAGTGCGGGAGAGACAACGCCAGAAGGGCGCGTTTGAGCTCAACCTGGACAACGCAACGCTTCTGGGCAAGCGAGGCAAGAAGGTTCCCGTCATGGGAGCATAGAATCTCGACGTGGCGGGACCATCGAGGCCTGCTACACCACAAGGAATACCTGCCGTCGATGGGATTTTTGACATTGACGTGTCACCTACTGCAAGCGAGGCCGCAGAGGAGGGGGCCCCATCGACTCGCAAGCAGGAGTCCTTTATACGCGACATTTTACAATCAGGCATTGCGAGCGCAGTGGACAAGAAGGACAATGTGCCCGTCGCATCAAATGGGACGCATACGGCTTGACGCCGTTCTAGGAGGCGTATTGGAGTAACGTGGCAACGGGACGGAAATGTTCTGAGCGTGCATTTTTTTTTATCTTTTGTATCCAACTTGCTCCATCTTGTAGAACAAGGAAATGGAAGACCAGAGGATTAAGATTTTTTCTTCTTCTTTTTTGCAAGGCAAATTCCAAGACTGGGCAGGGAGTTTAGGCACTTGCGCTGCGAGTGTGTATTTTGTTTTTTTTTTTCTAATCAAAATTTGACTGCCCGTACAGATACATGGTACGAAGGGATTTGACTATACTATTAAGCTTGCATACCCGTTTCCTGCTTCCTGGTTTGCTGTTTCGCTGCTTGTGTTGACATATCTACCGATGTTACTGAATACCTCGTCTAATAGTATACTGCTTGTAGATTACGAGTGTAGGACAAAAAGTAGACAAAGACAGATTGTGAAACAAAATAGTCCAGTCAATGGATATATAGTACCTAGTAGGAGACTGACAAGCTCGCAGTTGCCGGTGACGCCCCCCCCTTTTCTATTGTACAGATGAACTATCAATCTATGGTTATGGATGTGTTCGAAACAGCCCTTCTCTTTTTTTTTGGCTGCTTTCACATTGTGCCGCGTCTTTTCCCCCCCTTGCTTGATATTCTTGAAGTCTTTAATTCTTGATTCTTGAAAATTGTGTGTCTGTGTTGTTTTTTTCTTAGCATGACATTGTCATCCCGTCTCTTCTTTGCAGCATCAATCTCCTGATTCATCCAAAAAATATTAAAGAGCTTCTCCGTGTTCATGTCATGCGTAAAAGAAAAACCCTCTTCCCCCCTTTCCCCCCAAAAAGCCATATCCATATTTCCATCAAATCGTTTCATTCTTGGTACAAAAGAACTCCGCCGTGTAACAAAATAAAAAGGAGACAGCCAAGGAAAAAAAAAGTTGAAACACAAAAAAATGGTGGCTAAGAGAAGAGAAAGAGAAGAAAAAAAAAGGAAAAGGATATCGTGGCCAAGTTGATTACCAATCATTCTGGACGGCAGGAACACAAAAGGAAAAATACCAAGGAAATCCAAAAAGACAGATGCAAATGACAAAAAAAGGAAATCTGAACCAAAAATCCGTAGAATTTGGCTCTCCGGCCGTGACGTACCCAGCGTTGGGCAGTGGAAATAGAAGCTTGAAATGGGACGAAATAGAATTGGCGCGCTGTCAAATCGATTGTTTGTGTAGGTAGTTTTGAGTATATGTTGTTTTCTCTTGGTTCAATGATGGAGGTGGAGATGGTGTTGGTGACAATAGTAGCGATGTGGAAATAAGCTCATGGCAAAATTCATGGTAGATGTGGTATTCATGTCCACGATCTTGATTCGTGACGATTTGATAATGCCCTCCTGGGTAGCGGCGGAGGACCTAGTGGCTGTATATGAGGCGTGGAGCTTGCGGGAGAGAGTGGCGGGTAATGGTGATACGATGAAAAAGGCGGCGGCGGCATCTGCGCGGTAGGCGATATCAGAGGCGACGCGAGAATGTACTGTGGCGAGAATGCGCCGGCCGAGTGGGAGAATTCCGAGTCGGAGGTGGAGGGAGACGAAAACGTCGACATCATAGGCCTGACGCTTGGTAAACGCTTGGTGACTCTGCGGAGGGATGGAGTCGTGCCGTTCTCGGAATCTGAGAGATCTGAACCGTGGTAGCTGTGCCGGGTCTGGCTCTGGCTAAAGGCAGGGTTATAGTTGTTGGCAAAGTTTTGGCCGTAGTTTTGGCCGTAACCTTGGCCAAAGCCTTGACCGTAACCTTGGCCAAAGCCTTGACCGTAGCCTTGACTGTAGTTTTGCCCGTAGCCTTGGCCGTAGCCCTGATTGAAACCTTGGCTGTATGGTTGGCCGTACCCTCCCTGGCCGTATCCTTGGTTGTATCCTTGGTTGTATCCTTGACCGTAATTCTGGCCATAACCCTGGGAATAGTTTTGACCATAACCTTGGCCATAACCTTGGCCGCCGTAGTGTTGATTATAGTTTTGGCCGTAACCGTAGCTGTGATTGCGGAGATGACCGTTGCTGCTGGCGTTATTGAGGCTGTAGCGGCTTGCCGAGGTCCGGGCCCGCGGCCGTGGAGGAGGCATGCTCTGCTCGTCGGGCTGCTGCCAGTCCATGAGGCTGCCGTCGCCCTGAATGTCAAGCCCGGCGGCCTGGAAGAGCGGCACGGTCTCGGGGTAGGACAGCGTAAAGGGGATCCAGAAGGAGCGGTTGATGATGTCGCGCGCGCGCTCCGGCGTCAGGCGCTGAACCGGGTCCGTGGGCGGAATCTCCGCCATGCGCTTGAGGGTCCAGGCCAGGTACCGCGCATAGAGGGCCTGGCGGTCGGTGGACGACGAGTGCAGGCGGAAGACGTAGCTGCGGGCAATGGTGTTTGCGATGCTGGGCAGCGTCACCATGCTGGCCTGGCCGGGCCCGATGCGCACCACCTCGAGCGCCTCGAAGCCGTTCTTCATGAACTTGATGCACACGGGGCACGAGCGGCCGCTGGCGACGCGCACGCTGAAGCCGTCGGGGTTGTCGGGCAAGGGCGTCATCCCCTTGGCCAGCGCCCAGCAGCGGATGGCCTCCTTGGACTCCTCGGGGCAGGTGATGCTGACGTGGTCGGGCGAGTATGCGCGGTAGCCGTAGTATATGAGGGCGGCGGTTCCGCAGACGGCGTAGGGAATGTGGTCGAAGAGGCGGCCGACGCAGTCGATGACCTCGTTGACGGTGGCCACGTCCATCATGGTTTACGGCGCTCTATTGGTCTCGGATTGGGTTCGGATGTGCGGGCTTCAGCAGGCGAAGCGAACGTGCTGCCGCTCCAATGTTTGCTGAGGCTGGTGACGATGCTCGGCTGGCAACGCTCTTGGTGTTTTCGACGACTCGCCGGGCACCACCACGGCCACCACAACACGACGGGCTCTGTTGGTGAAGCGGTGGTGGCGATCGCAGTGCCTCGGGTAAAACAGTCGTAGTCGTGGTTCGTAGCTGTAGACGTTGGAATGCACAGGCAGGTGAATGCTGCGGACAGTGGAAATGCTGAGTGGATGTAAGTTGTGGCGGGACAGGTGCTTGCTCTGCTAGTCCGCTCAAAGACCCCCCGTAGCCCGACGCACGAAATGCCGGCGCAGGGGAGGATGCGAAGATGCGATGCTTTTTTTTTTCTTTGTTGTGGCTCCTGCAGGTGATTGATGGCGACGGCGATGACAGCGGCCACAGCGCAGGACAGGACAGGGGCTGGGCGAGCAGGGTTAAGGACCGGGCAGACGCTATGCAACTTGTGGTGATGATTCAAAGGCCGAGTCAGTCAGTCAGTCAGTCAGTCAGTGAGAGGGCGAAAGGATTGAAGCCCGTTCGCCACGCTGAATTGTCGCAGGAAAGGCAGCAACAGCGGCGGCAGCCTCAACCATGCTGCTGAGCCGATTGAGCTGGGCCGAACAAATGAAGTTGTTCGATGCATGCATGTCTTTGAAGAAATGATTTCGAGTGCAGGCGTGCGTTCGCTGCGCCGCCCCCTGCAAAGTGTCGGCACTGTACGGAGCTGGCGTGGATGCGTAGCCGCAGCGGCCTGGCGAGTTTAGCGGGCCTCAGTTGGTGGCCCCGGTCCGTGTTGGTGGTCTTGCGCGCCGCTGTTGCAGCAGTCCTGGAGCTGGGACTGTGCTCGTGGAGCGGTGCGTAGCAGCTGTACTCGTACTCGTCCATACAGCATACGTGGAGGCGATACCTCTAGTACTTGGTACGAGTACATGTACCTATGGAGTCCATGTATGTACTAGGTAGGTAAGCAGCCTCTCTTCATTCCGTGTGGTTACTGCCGGGAGGCTGCACGCCTCTGCCGCCAGCTGATGATATTGATCCATTCGACTTAGGCGCCGAGGCCGTCGGTGAATGGCGGGAATCCAGCGGTGCGGCACAGTGCGCGGCACGGCCTCTGCTGCACGGCACAGCTAAATGGGCCTCTGACGGGCCTGAGTGGACGGGGGACCGAGTGTGCTGCAGCAGCTCCAAATCCTGCTCCAGTTCCTTGTCCCACAGCACAGCGCACAGGGGAGGGCCCCTTGTTTTGTTTTTCGTCCCGGTGCCTCGTTTAGCACGCACTGGGGGGCTGCCTCTGACTATTTACTCTCTTTGACCGGGTATTACTATTACCTAGTAGTTGTTGATTGGATCATGTTCATTCACGGGTTGATGTCATCAATGGTACGGAGTACATGCACGGAATACAAGGCGCCGCTTGGTTTTAGGTGATTGATACGAGTACGAGCGCGTCCAAGTAATCACGACCTGATACACACTCACCACGAGCCTTACCTAAACCACCTCCGCCCAACTCCCATTCGCCATCGCGTCCATCCATTCTTTCCACTGCATATTCCCTTCACACATCCAACTTTTTTCTTCTGCAGCCGCATCCATCTTCTTTCGTCCAACTACATGCTCCCACCATTCCCCATCCAACTCGCAATATGCAAGCCCGCAGTAGCCGCACAGTGGTTGCTTGTACCCACCGCCAGACCCCGATGAATCAGCCGTCATCTGAGACCGTGGCCTGTCGCCGCCAATGCCCTCGATTCCGCTGATTGGCCCCCCGGCCTCTGCGTGCTTTCCAGGGGGGGATCCCAGTCACCAGTGCCCTCTCAGGCGCTCCAGAGACGAGAAGCCATGGATCCATGCACTCTCGCAAGGGGAGGGGAGGGGTCGAGAGGTCTGAGGGCTGAGTCGCCGCCAATCGAACCAGCGCCGCCTGATGCCAAAACCACCGTGTGACTGCTGCCAAGATGCATCCCAAATGCCCAAGCGAGACACAACTTTTTTCGGTCTTGGATGAGTGGCGAACCAACACACAAGGCAAGACAGGAAAACGTAATGCTATGCGTCGTTTCGTTTCGTCGTTGGCATGCTAGCCTCTTCTTTGTCGTCTTCTGTTTTTTTTTTGTTGGGACTTCGTTCGCATATGCCCGTGTACTGCAGTGTTACTCAATAACGCACATCACGATGCACGAGAGGCGGTCAATTCCAAATCCTGCAAAATCCAGTCACTACATCATTTTGATTTTTTTCCCTTGCAGTCCTTGCAAATGATATCATCGCCAGAGTTGGCAAACACACCACACTAATATGGAGTACCCTGCCGTTAATAGGTACGCAACCACCAATTCTACTAACAGCTCAGCCCAACCGCAACCACAACTACAACTACAACCTGTCAAGCATAGAAAAATTAAACCACAAATGGATTAAAAAAAAACTTCATTAAATTATGACATGTCATGAATCGTGCTGCCCGACAACGGCTTCATGTCCTGGTGCAAGGGAGCCCAAGCATTCCTCCCAGGGAAGCGACAACAACGACAGAGGCTATAAGCTCATGGTCACGCAAAACCACCATCTGACCGGCCCAGAGACCCCCAAGTGGTCAGAGTCGCCCATCGTTCGCGGCTACGCTTCTCATCGCCCCGCGTTCTTCCGACCCCGACTGCAACGGCGGTGTGCGAAATTTTTTTACTGTCCCCTCTTCCTCAAGCATAAGGCGTGCCCCAGCCAGCTACCATGTGAGTGAGTGTGTGTGTGCAGCAGCGGTAGCACCCAAGATATAGTGCGAGCGGGTGATGATAATGGCTGCCCTCCTTGCTTTGCTACTCGTCTATAACTCTTCCTCCGTCTCCATCTGATCGCCGTTGGATTGGGCAGCCACCCCCAGCGCTCCATTCTTCTTGGGCATTGTCGCCTCCTTGTCAATCATCTGCCTCGACACCGACACAATGTTGTCTTCAATCAGCTCCTGACCAACATCCTCCAAGTGCTTCTTGGGATCCAGCTTGCCAACGTAGCGGGTCTTGAGCTGCTCCTTAGTCAGCTCCGTCTCCTCCTTGACTCTCTTCTCGTAGCCATCTGCCAGGCTGACCAGCCTCTGCAGCCGCTCCTTGTTCTTCTGTCCCTCCGTCCGGAAGTCGTCCATCTCCAGAGCCTCTGTCCACACGTGCTTGTGGAGGTTCATCAGCATGTTCTCTTCCAGCGCCGTCTTGCGGTAGTTGATGGCAATCGAGTAGTAGTGTCGGTTGAGTCCGTGGATCAGCGCCTGGATGGACGGCTTGTTGAGGTGGCCGAGGTTGCTCGTGCTCTGACGGGGCTCTTGGCCCATCATGAGAAGCTGGGGGTTGATGAGTCGGAAGGCATCAATCACAACCTTGCCCTTGACCGACTGAATGGGGTCGACAACCACTGCCACCGCACGCGGGTTCAGCTGCTCAAACGATTGTTGGGTGTTGATATCAACCGACGACAGCCAGCAGCCAAAGCCAGGGTGCGAATGGTACCACCCAACGACTGATTCCGGTCTGTCAACCATTGTTAGCCACGGCCGTTGCAACACCTCCGCTTGCCGGATGTCAGCCTACCTTCCAGTTTGCCTCAGCATATCCATCATCTTGGTCTGGAACACAGGGTCGACAGCTTCGACACTAACGCCTGTACCGCTTTGTGGCATGGCAAACACGTCCATGACCTTGACTGTGAAATCGTCGACGAACTCGCCCAGCATCAGGCCCATGACTTCCATCGGCACACCGGCGCGGCCGTGCCGGAGCATCTTCAGCAGGGCCAAGGATGAGATGTAGACGGTTTCCGAGTTATCGATTAGGCTGGTGTTGTCCTGTAACATGCCTCATTAGCCACCTGTTTTCTTCTTCATCTTCTTCTTTCCCCCCTCTCTATCCTTTCGGATCCATCTCGGTCGCTCAGTTTGCCAAAGCCATCGGGGATGTGAGAGCTTCGAGCAGCAGTGTAATGACGGATAAAGGAAAGCTTACTGTGCCAGGCGTAACTCCTCCCAAGCCCATGCCACCTCCGCCCAACAAGTTCCTGAAGCGCTCCATGATTCAAGGTGATGGGGATTGAGGATGTGTATAGAGAGGAATGGAGAGTAATTGAAATCGAAAATGTCGCGGCGGTGCAGCAGCAGGTGTGTTGTGTGTTGTTCGAAGCTTGATGTTTGGAGACTGCTAGGTAGGGAGCCCAGGCCTTGACTTAGTGGCTAGCTGCTGATATCCAAGTTGACGCAGTTGTTCGGCAGCCTGCTACCAGGGTCGATTGCTGATTAATGTGGTCACGTGAATCGCTGCTGCGAGTCCGCAAATCCCAGCAACTGCCATGGCTTGGTGTGGAGTACCTGCGGAGCACGTATAAACTGTATGATGCAGCCTAGTATCTTTCGGCTGGGCCAATCCGAAGCTGCTGCCAGATGACAAACATTGATCAAACTTACAGCCTTGTCGCCGCAATGTTTATCCGCGCCACTGCACTCTCCGGCGGCCTTGCTTTTGGCTGCCGCGCTTCCCTTACAACTTTGGCCGGCTACCATTTACGGTCAACTCAGCTCAGCTTTCTCTCACTTTTTTTCCCTCGCCAACACAAAATCACAAACCATGCGGAGGTGCCTTTGACCAAACATCAATCGCACTGCCGCTTCGTCTAGTTTCTAATTTTTCTTATCCCATCAAACCGGCATCAATCACAATTCTACCGACCGACGACGCCTCTCGATCTCTTACAGACAGCTCCTTGCATTCTTGCAGCTTTTCCTGATGGGTGACAGCAACATGGCGGGACTCGGTTCGGTGGCCCTCAACGGGTCATCACCGAAGAAAGTCGCCTACTTTTACGATTCCGACATTGGAAACTACGCCTATGTCACCGGTCACCCCATGAAGCCTCATCGCATTCGATTGGCCCACAGTCTGATTATGCAGTACGGCCTGTACCAGAAAATGGAGATTTACGTATGTGACGCAATACTCTTGTCCTTTTTCCTTTATTTGCCGTTTTGTGGTTTGTCAGATTTGTCGTGAAATGGTTAGTTAACATGGCAAACAGCGCGCCAAACCGGCCACCCGCGGCGAAATGACCCAGTTCCATACCGACGATTACATCGACTTCCTCCAAAAGGTCACCCCTGACAACATGGATAGCTATATGAGGGAGCAGGGCAAATACAATGTCGGCGACGATTGCCCCGTGTTTGACGGCCTTTTCGAATTCTGTGGCATCAGCGCCGGCGGCAGCATGGAGGGCGCAGCGCGTCTCAACCGACAAAAATGCGACATTGCCATCAACTGGGCTGGCGGCCTGCACCACGCCAAGAAGTGCGAAGCCAGTGGTTTCTGCTACGTCAATGGTGCGTTTTGTCCTCTACAGTCGCCACCATCAGCATACCCAAGCTAACTGTTTGATCGCAGACATTGTTCTCGGAATCCTCGAACTTCTTCGATTTATGAAGCGCGTGCTCTACATTGACATTGATGTTCACCACGGTGATGGCGTCGAAGAGGCCTTCTACACTACCGACCGTGTCATGACCGTGTCATTTCACAAATATGGCGAATACTTCCCGGGTACCGGCGAGCTGCGTGACATTGGAATCGGCCAGGGCAAGAACTACGCCGTCAATTTCCCTCTCCGCGACGGCATCACCGACGAATCGTACAAGTCCATCTTCGAGCCTGTCATTGAGAATGTCATGAAGTACTTCCAGCCAGAGGCGGTTGTCCTGCAGTGTGGCGGTGACAGTCTTTCCGGCGATCGTTTGGGCGCCTTCAACCTGAGCATGGACGGGCACGCTAACTGCGTCAACTTCGTCAAGAGCTTCAACTTGCCCACATTGGTCCTCGGCGGTGGTGGCTACACCATGCGCAATGTGGCCCGAACCTGGGCATTTGAGACTGGTGTCCTGGTCGGCCAAGAGATGGACCGGGCCCTACCATACAATGAGTATTACGAGGTATGTCCCAACGAGCACTGTTTACCACTTTTGTCGTGATTTGTGAGCTGACATGGTGGCCAGTATTATGCTCCCGACTTTGAACTCAATGTCCGATCATCCAACATGGAAAACTCCAACAGCAGGGAGTACCTGGAGAAGATTACCGCTGCCGTCATTGATAATCTCCGCCAGACCGGCCCCGCCCCATCAGTCCAGATGCAAGATGTCCCTCGCAAGTTTGGTGGCATGACTGATGAAGAGGAAGCCGAGCTGGATGACCTCGACGAGGACGAGAGCAAGGACGTCCGGATGACTGAGCATCGCTGGGACAAGCGTGTCCAACACGAGAACGAATTCGAGCCCAGTGACGATGAAGACCTGGCTGCCGCAAATGGAGTGACTCCTCGGAATGGCAACAAGAGAAGCTATACAGATTTCCGCAAGGGAGAAAATGAGGACAACAGCGCGCGCGCTTCCCCTGCCGTTGTCGCTGACGCTTCCACAAACGGCGGTGCCACCGAAGGCCCAGCTGCAGAGGAGTCTCAGGACATCAACGATGACACCATTGAAGACTTTGCTGCTGCAGGCGAGCAGGAGAAGGTGTCTGTAGATAAGAAGGCCAAGTCCAAAGAACCCGAAAAGGAAAAGGAGGCCGAGAAGGAAGGTGAAGAAGAAAAGGAAGCCGGGAAAGAAAAGCAAGAGGACAAGGTGGATGAGGATGGAGATGTCGGCATGGCGGACTCGGAGCCCAAAGAAGAGATGACCATCAAGAAGGAAGATGTTGAGCCTGAACCAGCGCCGGAGCGAGTCCCCAGCAAGAGCCCCATGGTGGAGGAGAAGACGATAGAGGAACCCGAAACGACCGCCGCCCCTGCTCCACCTGCTGAGCCTGCCGAACCTGCTGACACTGCCGAGCCTGCAGAAGAAGCAGCTGTTCAGGAAGAAGAAAAGCCTTCCGAGGCCGAGCCAGAGAAGAAATCCCCTGAGCCATCTTCCGAGACCAAGGAGAAGGAGGCGGAGGTGGAGGAGGCGGAGGCCACCGACGCCATGGAAGTCGACCAAGAAAAGGATGAAGAGGAGCCAAAGAAGGCCAGCACACCCCCCGCCTGAGTCTAAGGGGGAAGGGGGCATACCAGCGATTTGGTTTATACGGAGTATCTCTACTCCAGTTTGATTGATGCAAATCACGTTGTAGGACAATGGGAATCGGGGCGAGGGAGGCGTTTCCGGCGTGAGGGATACTGACATGACAGGCCAAACGACAGATGGATGGCCACGATGGCTTGAGCCATCTGTCAGTGTCTCTTTTCAACTTTCAGTTGGTTCATCTGTTTTTCTTTTTCTGATTTACACACGGAGTCTATATCAAGAGCGTACAGTAGAATTGTGTCACAGTTTACTCAATAAATGTCTATTAATTGAACATCTCCAAGGCTTGGTCAATGTACCCTGTACCCTCTGCCTCGCGATGGTCGCCCCGCCCCCACCAGTACATGTACATGTTGAGTGGCCACCGAGATTCTCCCGGCATACAAGCCGGCTGCAAGGTACCCACCCGGCTTTTTGGTGATGGCAAAAGTAAAAAAAAAATTAAAAACAAAATCGAAGGCTCGTTTCCCACCGCGATACCAATTCCCACCTAATGTTGACCTATCGCCCCGACTAGATAAGAAACAAGAAGAGAGCGAGGCTCTACCATCAAATCACTTCCACTGTCAATGTAGCGCCAACACAGCCATCAACCACCGCCTCATCGAGAGGGACACCGGGTGACTCAGAAATCCATCTCTACCTACCTATTATACCTATCCACGGCTTCTTCACATCTTGCACTACAACAACAGCAAACGAAGCCGAGGACCGTCTCAACCCACCACTTTTTCCCGCCTCGCGCAGGCTTTGCTTCTTTTCCCTTTCCGTCCACCCAGCCCTCCGAAAAATGTCGGCCTCGGCCGCCGGCGCCGGGCCCTCGAGGGCCAATGGCAGCGATGCCGACGCTGCGAAGCTGGCGGTGCTCAAGGAGCTGCTGTACGACCGGTGCCGGGAAGAGGGCGACATATTTTCGCAGGACGACCTGCTGCGCATGGAGGTGATTCCGAACCGCGACCTGCTGCTGCTGGCGCGGGTGGTGCAGTCGCTCAGCGACGACAAGCTCTTCATCACCATGAGGGAGGCGTCGGGACAGGTGCTGTGGAAGTGGCGCGACAAGCAAGAGGCACACAAGTGAGTTTTGCCCGAGTCAAGGCTTTTGACCTGTACATGGCTAACCGTGGGGGGGGGGGGGTTTCCACGGACTGCAGATACAAGCAGTGTACGACGGACGAGCAGGTCATGGTGTACTCGCTCATCGACGACTCGGGCGGCGACGGCATATGGACGCAAACCTTGCAGAAGCGCCTCAACATGCACGACTCGGTCCTTAAGAACGCAATCAAGCAGCTGCAGGCAAAGGGCCTCATCGCGCCCTTTAAAAACGTCGAGCACCCCAACAAGAAGATGTACATCAAGGCGTCTATCCGGCCCAGCGACCGCGCCACCGGCGGGCCCTGGTACACCGACCAGGACCTGGACGAGGCCTTCATCGAGGACCTGCAGCGTGTCGTCTTCGACTTCATCAAGCGGCAGAGCAGCTACCACAGCACCCACGCCGGCGCCGCAAAGGCCGCCCACCACGCGCAGGTGCCCAAGAAGGGCATCATCAAGGGCGGCCTGAGCGAGGCGGCAAAGGGCAAGAAGCGCGACGCCACCGAGATGGAGGCACGGCCCGTCGCTCCCACAACAGCAGCAGCCAAGAACCCGCCCGTCTCGTCAGCGTCAGCGGCAGCAGCATCGCGCAGCAGAGAACCCGCCCTGCTGCCCCTGCCGGCCGGCTACATGGCCTACCCGACCGTCCGCGACATCGCCCGCCTTCTCTCCTCCAGCGGCATCACTAATAACACTATCCTGTCCGAGGGGGACGTCAAGAAGCTCGTCGACGTGCTCGTCTGGGACAACCTGGTCGAGCCCATCAAGGTCGCCGGCAAGGTCGGCTACCGCGTCTCGCGCATCGCCAAGCAGTCCGTCGAGAGCTGGGCCGGCCGCGAAGATCCCTCCGGCCGCGGCGGCGGCCCCGAGCTGTACATGAGCCCGCTGGCCGAGGCCCCCTGCGGCCGGTGCCCCGTCTTTGATCTCTGCGAGGAGGGCGGCCCCGTGGGCCCCAGCAACTGCGAGTATTTCAAAAAGTGGCTCGGGAAGGAGATTTTCTAAAAGGGAGCGCCCAGCAAAGGGCCCGTGTCTTGATATCAAACTTGCATCACTTGGAGTTTTTTTTTCTTGTTTCCTTCTTCTCTTTTTTTTGGGTTTCGGATTAAGGATTATCCCCCTTGTATTCATTGGGAATGTATATACGGCTTTGTTTCTACATCCAGGTACATTTGGGCACTCGGCGCATAACGGGGAGGTACATCATGCATGTAGTAGGCAAGCTATTGCACACACAAGATTGAACGTAGGAATACTCACTCTAATTGAGGCTCAAGGCTAAGACGTCATTTCACATGTCTTTGAAAACGATTCTTTACATCATTTACAATTAGCTATTCATAGATACGAAATAGCCATGTAGCACACTTCCAACACGCCACTTGAAAAGGGGGAGCACAACATGGAGAGCTTCGTGTCCACAATCTCATTTGTTCGATGCAATGGAAAAACTTGTATTTTTTTAATGCTTTGCAGCACCCTAAATGACTGGCTAAAGGATATGGCGAGGTACCATTCGTAGCCTCTTGAGATCCGCCCCATAAATTTTCATGGTTCCAAAAACTGCCACCAAATGGACATGCAGAGCATGTTGCTTTTCTACACAAGCTTACAGGACACCGCTGGCAGTGATGGTAGGGCGGGGCTCGTACTTGACCTTGCCGTCATCACGACCGGTGGCCTCGAGGGCAGCAACAATGGCCATGGACTCCTGGTCAGCGACCTCGCCGAAGACGACGTGGCGGCCGTTCAACCACGAGGTGACGACGGTGGTGATGAAGAACTGAGAGCCGTTGCTGTTTTTGATGCAGAGTTAGATGCCGTGCTGGCCCATTGATGACGTATCCCGGGTCGGTCAACTTACGTGTTGGGGCCGGCGTTGGCCATGGACAGCAGACCGGGGCGGTCGTGCTTCAGCTGGAAGTTCTCATCGGCAAACTTCTCGCCGTAAATGGACTTGCCGCCAGTGCCCTACGAGTGGTGTCAGTCAACCAACGGCTTGCAATTGTCCTGGCAGAGGCGGCCATACGTTACCGCGGGTGAAGTCACCACCCTGGAGCATGAAGTTGGGGATGATTCGGTGGAAAGAAGAGCCCGCGTAGCCGAAGCCCTTCTCGCCGGTGCAGAGAGCACGGAAGTTCTCAGCGGTCTTGGGGACAACGTCGTCATAGAGGGTGAAGTTGATGCGACCGGTCTGCTCTGTTATCCAAAGACACATTAATGTCAAGCTTCACAAGATAGCCACAGGCGGATGAGGTGATAATTTGGGAGAAGGGGGAGGGGGGGGGCAGCCGTATCCGCTGGTCCAATCAGACCGGCAGGGTGTGGGTGGATGCCAGAGCACAAGCTCCAGGGCAGAGGGGAAAAAAAAGAGGCCAGACCGTCGATCCAGCTCAATTCTCTCTCCATCGGGATTCCCAATAGAGACCGCCGATGAATTGACGCTTTTGGGCAGAATTGGACTCACCCTTGATCTCGCTGGTGGGACGGCCGTCCTTGAAGACGGGGCCCTTCCAGGCAATGTCGAAGTAACTAGTAATAGGGCATCAGAGGAGAGCGGCAATGGCAGGAGCGGTGGCACCGGGACTTACACCTTGGTGTTGGGCATTTTGGCGGGCTGTGAATAGAATCGAGGAGTCGCAAGTTGTTCGTAGCAGCAATGCGTTGAGGGAGGGAGAAAGTTCGTTAAGGCCGGGGAGCAGAAGTTATGGCGGGGTAGGAGGGTTGGAAGAAAGCTGAGTCG
>MDJU01000407.1:0-29171 GCA_001721665.1 Trichoderma pleuroti
CCGTACCTTACTTTTGCAGTGGCGTCGCTGTAGGGCTCATGCTGCTCCGCCCGTAGGGCCAATGGCTCAAGCGGCACATCATGATGGCTGCTGAGTACCGGACGGACGTAAGTTTTAGGTTGCGGCATCAGACAGGCAGCGAGGGCAAAAAAAAAAAGTATGGAGAAGGGTGACTGAACGGGCGTGCGACCTTTTGGCACGGTTGTCGCCAGAGAACCGTCTTGCACATGTAATCAAGTCAAACGGTAACGCCCCTGGCGTCTCTTTCATCCCGAGACAACGGCCGACGTCAAATGAGAAGCGTGGTTTGCAGCAGCCATGGCGCGCCATGATAGGCGAATCGTCAACGGTGACGCAGGATAGCCTCGTAAGGCGGCAGCTAGCCAGCAGCAGAGGCCTTGGGAACAGCGACCGGCTGTCGCCAAGAGAGAGCACTGCCCGTCCCCCAATCTCAAATCATCTTCCCCCCCATGTTCATGACTCTCTCTCGCTCTGCGTCTCCTCATTGTCTAGGTAGGTAATACATGGCACTGCACTGTAAATAGAGGAGCCAACTAACTAACCAAACCAACCTGCCTGCTAATGCTAATCAGGAGCTTTCCAGCGGGGAGGGGCGTGCGTGGCCACCTTGACCTTGGATTTGAGTTGGCGAGGGGGACAAGAGGGAAAAGCTTGGGCTCAGCCTTCACCGGAGACGCTCGCTGCCGGCTGGCGGTGTTGCCAGGCCTCTGCAAAGGGCGCCGCCACCAGGAGGTTGAATTCAGCCTAACTCGTGGCAGCACACGTGCTGGTGTAAGGGCAGCTATTTTTGGCCTGCCCATGACGCCCATTACCAAAGCCATGCCAAAGAAACGGATCGGTCGCGTTGGGGCCTGTGATTGGCCCTCGCGCGGGACGTTGATGCGACTCCCCCAAGCCCTCCCAACCTCCAACCCCCCCCTGCCGGGGGGGACCTATTGCGCCTGCGACTAACTTAGTGCACTGGCGATATTGGGAACAGCGCGCGTTCTTCTCTCCAACATTTCCGGCAATGGCCCTCCCCAAAAGAGCCGCGGACAAGCGCCGAGCACCCCCAATCACGCCAGGCCTACACGCGGACAGCTTTTGGGGTGAGGATGTTGGCTAGCTTCATCTAATCCGCCGAGTCTAGCAAGCGAGGGTGGAAATGCTCTGTGCTTTGCGAGCATTGCTGGCTCCAAGAAGCTTCACGCTGACGCCCTCGTTTGATGATCCCGTCACTGGTTCCTATCTATAGCAATTTCAAAAGAGCCTCCGGGAACATGGCTCACCATCTCGCCCTCTGGACTTCTGCGACGCGTAGGGAGACTCCCCTCCCCACCCCCGGGGGGGCCCTTTCATTTGCAGCACATGGCGATTTCATGGCACCACTGTCAGCGCCCAACCGTGCCGTCCCAACCCACCTCCCCCCCCATTCCACAGTTTGCCAGCGTTTGGGTGAGTTGTTGTTGTTGTTGTTACGGAGTAGGCACGCAACGTACAGCATGCGTGCGAGATGCGCGGCTGTCTAGACTCGGTACTGTACGCCGAGTCCCCCCAAGTGCAGCCAGACGGGGACCCTCCCCCCGTTTTCCCCGTCTGGCATCTGCCCTTGTGCCTTTTTACTGGGCAACGATGCGCGGGGATTGCTGTGTTGTACGAATGCCTGTACGAGCACCGCTCGTATGGAGCTCCCTCTCCATCTGCGCTTCTGCCAGACTTGCCTGGCCCCAATTAGACGACCTTGCTGCCCGGGTCAGGTGGACTCCCACACTGCCATCTGAAGCAGTCCGAGCACTGCACTGCACTGCACGTACACGTACACGTACTCGTACCGAGCACAGGCTCAGGCTCAGGCTCAGGCTCAGGCTCAGGCTCAGGCACGCGCAGAAGCGGCCGGTCAAGGTGGATGGGCCCGGTGACTAATCCCCTTGTTCGCTCTGTATGGAGTACGTGTAATCACGATTTCCCCAACCGGCATCTGATGCGCAGCTAGCAGCACATCTGCCAGCGAGAAGCGCATACTACATGTAACTAGCACAGCACCAGAGCCCTACGCAAGTAAAGAGGCCCAAGCACCCACATGTCCAACTCCATCCTCCTGGCCTCGATGGGAAAATGGGCAATGATTCGCATCAATCTTTTTGCCTCCAGAAAGCAAAAGCAAAAAAAGACAAAGGGGTAAAATAATCGCTCGTGTGTACCACGAAAAATCGACACCATCTGCATCCAGCAGGGCTGCCATCCAAACTCCCCGGGGGGGCAAGGGGGCCACAGCATCAGCATCATCATCATGAGCACCCCTTTCATTAACTTTTGGAGGGTATGGGTCCGGTCCAGTCCAGTCCAGTCCAGTGTGCCGTGCCAGACCATGTGTGTGAAGCGTGAGCAGGTTCTGGTGGTTGGGCTGTGTGGTCATCCCACGTCCACGGCCACTTCCCGTCCACCGCGGCATCCCGGGAGCTCGAAAAAGGCCGTCGCAAAGGGCCAAGCCAGACGACGGCGTACCAACGAGGGGGGCCCGGGAGACACTCTGGGCTCTGGCACACAGCACAAAGTAGCGGCGGCCGATCCCTTGCCTGAACAGGGCTCTAGATCACCGGTGACCTCTTTTGTCATCATCCCAAAGCTCAGGGGTGTGGGGGCCCCGAGCCCAGCCAATGGGTCGTCTTCCCTAGCCGTCGGGACGCCATCTGCCACATGTCAACCTCTGCCGAGCCTCCCTCTCAGCCCTACTATCCCAACGCTGTGGATAGGCAACTGCCCGGTTGGTTCTCGTGCTGTCGTCAACGGGAAGGGGGGGGGAGGGGGATCGTATCCCTTGGATCTGGTTCGCCCTACGACACGCTTCTTGTGCAGTGCTCAGCTCCTTAATTCTTACCACAACCGGCCATAATAATCGGAGTGCTTCCTCCCCCCCCCTGAGTCTAAATAAAGCTTGCTTGCAAACAAATATGCAGGGTCACAGACTAGAGAAGCAGAATGGAAGAGTGGGAGGGGAGAGAGAGAATGGCCGAGATGGAGCAAAGGTGCCGCCGATGGTAGGGATTCCCACAACGTGTCTGTTCGCCTTGTTAATTTAACGTCGCAACCACCCCGACGTCGTTTGCCCGTTATGGAATCCGGACTTAACACAGCCAGACTATTGATGTCCAAGTTGCAAGTACGGGGTAGGAGATTGGAGATTGGAGATTGCCAAAGTGCCGTTCCAGTTTCCATTAGTGGCGCCACCACATCACACACGCCACGACACGCCCACCAGCCACAAAACCTGCCGCACTGCCGCGCCTTTTTTTTTTTAAGTTGCCCGTGCGAAAAAGGGAAAGCGGATGATGATGAAACGCGTCTAAGCAGAGGCTTTTCCTTCATTCTCAAATCAGTGACGGGAACAACGGTGGGCTGCTTGCTATTCCCTCACGGTCAAGACCCAAACAGCCGCGGATTCGCGGGCGCAAATGCCGCTGCATGGATTTTGCCAAAAAAGCTAGTTTTATTTCCCTCTCTCTGGCTGTACAAAAGGTATCTTTGCCCGGTGATGAGGGGCGGTTTAAGATTTGATTTATCAAAGAGGGGGATCGTCGAGCCACGACAAAGTCCCAACTGGCCATGTCGGGCAACGTTGTTTGTCCCACGCCCATCTCGTGAGGCAAAAAAGAAGCAAGAGTAAAAAAAAGGGTCACATATGATAACGGCATGAAGACATCGCTTAGGTCGTCAAAACGGACCCCAAATCTCGGCCATGTGAGTGTGAGAACCATATCACATGCATGCTTGTAGGTCACACAAAAATCAGGTTCGGTGTGCGCCCGCAGAGGCGGCTAGCTGCCCATGCGCAAAAGAACTTGAAAAAAGAAAAAAAAAGTAACCTGTAATAATTAGGAGGCGAGGCAAGGCAAGTGAGGGCGAGGGAATTGCTAGAGGATCCCCGGGTGGGGAGGAGGGTGTCCCGACAGAAGGGAACGATGAGATCGATGATGACCCAAAGTAGAATCTCGTAATGTGAGAGATTAGCAAAGGGTTGAGGTTTCACGGGGTGTTGATGGGAATCGGACCACGGCGGCGAATTTTTTTTCCTTCTTGCTTGCTTGCTCCTTGCCCCCCCCCCCTGACTGTGCTATATTTTCTTGATCCCGATAAATACAAACGAAAAGCCGAGCTGCAATATCCCAGGTTTGATAACAGGACAGGACAGGGACGGGGACAAGGCGGTCCTAACACGAATGCGGCGCCCATCAACCCTAACCATCCCGCTGGGAATCTCAAGTATTACCCTTTTAGGTAAGACACACCTCTCCCAGCGAGTCCGGGGGGGGGGGAGGCAAGCAAGCACCAGACGACGAGAGCAAGGCTTCAAAGACAATACTATAGACGGCTGCCCCAATCGGGGAGATGGGCAGAGGGGGAGCTTTGGCCTTTTCGAACGATGGGCTATGGGCATAGGCTACTACTTTGCAATCTCCTTGGGAGCGCTAGTGTGACGATGCCAAAAGGTGCTGCCGAGACAAGATGAAGCGAGGCGTGGGACCTAGGCTGCCAAGCACGACGATGTTATCATAGCTACATGGGTGGTGACGACAAGGCTGTTGTTTGCGAGACGGACAATCAACTGCAAAACAGAAAAAAAAGATGCATGACTAATATAAAATACAAATAAATACAAATTAATACTAATACAAAAAAAAACTGAAATCAAGGAAATGAAGAAACGTGTTTCCAGTGTATCTCCGTCGCCACCATCACGAGCAAATCCGAACAACCTCTTGCAATCACAAGGGAAAAAATAATACCGAGCAAACATACCACGAAATCTTGCCGCAAAGTTTCCCCCAGGGTCCCTCCCCGCGGCATCAACCACCGAGCATCAACCTCGAGAATACACCAAAAAGCGAAAAGAAGAAGAAAAGCCCCCTTGCGGCGTGCCGCGGCCATCCGGCGGCATGAAATTGTGCGCCGGGCGAATCTTGCTCCGACCGCGGTGGGTTCTCGCAGCGTCCCCAAACGGGGCTCCTCTGGTACTCGCCGCGCAGCTCTAACACTGATTGGCTGGACGGCGGGACGTGATATGAGGCCGGGATCTCCATGGTCCACAGCGGTAGAGGAGGCCCAATCACGGCGCTCAGCGACAGCCGTGCGTGCGCGAGCCTGTTTTCGGTGCCTCCCTTTGCTGTGTCGGGACTCCGATACCCAGGTAAAAAAATGAAAAGCAACGGGGTTCATGTTGATTAATCTGGTGCCGAGCATCGTTTTGGACACTGGGAATAATCCACGGGAGCACAGACATTCTACAGCACCTTGTACAATCTCTTTTTTCTTCTTCTGTTGGTGTTCTTGCATTGAAAGCAAGGGGTTACCGGCCTTTTGGTATAGTCCTGTCAGTAGCTGCCTAAGCTCCATCGGGACAAGGCGCGTGGAATTGTTTGTTTCAATGCTTGTTCCCATTTCCCACTTTCGTTGTCTTTTTTTTTCTTTGCCCAGGCGACAGACAGCGCCTTCGGGTTTCCGATCCCGGTAACCTGCTCGTCTACGTTTTGGGGGGTGGGAGGCTATACCGAGGAATCAACGCGTGGGAAAATCCCCATGTCCATGTCCGGCAGCTTGGAATCTATTTACGGATGTGGATGAGTTTGCCTTACTAGCTATTAGCTAGCCAGAAAAAAAAAAGGCAAAGCAAAAAAGGGACAATGGTGGGTGAAAGATCCAATCTTTATCCGTAACGGCGCCCAACAGAGTCGTACGATTTTTTGGAAACGCACTATCGTCCCGTCCGGCCTTTTTTTTTTGTATTGTTTTGGGGTTTTTTTGGCCTTGATTCTCCCATGGCACTTTCATTTGGTATCTCGTGGGGCAGTCTGGGATCGTGACAAGGCGTACCGGCTTTCTTTGTCGTGCAGGTTAGTGGTGCCCAGGATCATGTAAGTCAGTCAGTCAGTCAAGTCAGTCAGTCGCCAGGGACTCTCCACCCGATATTGAGTCAAGGGCCATGGATTGGCAAGGCAAAATACCTGCTTGCATGTAGCACTCGTGAGTATACTCGTACCTACCTGTACGCAAAACAAGCATACGGCGACGGGTATCGTACATATCTCCAGCAGCAGGCAACAGGGGAATTTGTTTTGCCGGAGTATACGGAGTATACGGAGCTCCAGAAAGCCGCAACGCCTCCGTTGGCCGCTGGATTCCCATCTTTGCGCTTAAGCAACGCTCCGAAGTCAACTTTGGGACTTTGATCGCCCACGAGCGTTTCCCCACAGGGCCTTATCGGGGAGCAAAGGCAGAGCAAACACAGCCTTATTCCCGAAGAGAGCAGCAGCATCTCGTTGCCACTTTGCGAGTGCCGCGGGCTTATTCGAGATGTGACAGATTTGCGGTTTGGATCCCCCCCCCCAAAGTCAAAAAGGACGCCAAGGAAGAAAAAAAAAGCTCCGCATCTCGCTGTCTTTCCGTCTCACTGGTCTCTTTTGCCGCGCAAATCATCTCGGGCTGCACTTGGATAGTTCGGTCTAATGTGCGCAAAAGACCGCAACGCGAAAAGGGTCGGGTCTTTGGTGCTCCGTAACCTACACCTTTCATCTCCCGCCCGCCAAAACGAGGCCGAGAGCCATCACTGAGAGGCTAACTCGGGAATAAAGGGCGAACTTGGACCTTGACTTAGTCAGAACTTGGCTCTCCCGTACCCGACAGCCATAAGCTCCAATTTGCGCTCGGGAGATGGCCGAGTTCCATTGATTTGACCCCTCCCCCCTCTGGGGCCTCTTTTTTTTTTAAGCTGCTCCCGGGCTCCTGATTGGCTCCCACACGCACCCCTTGGGCCAATGGGAGCGACGAACCCCCCGCGTTTCTCTTTCTCAAATCCTTTTTTGCCCTACTTTTTGGGGGCCTGGTTAGTCAGTGGCCGCTAAGCCGCTTCCGGAGTTTGCGCGAAAGCTGCTAGCCTGCGCCTTTCTCTCTAACCCCCCCCTCCCCCCCACCTCCCGCTTCGATTTGCCGCCAACCTTGGGGGTTCTCCATAATTGGGGCTCGTGTTTGTCGGGGCCTTGCAAATGAGGTCAATCAAAATACCCCAAGAGACCCCAAAAAGAAATCTGCCGCACAGCTCCCAGAGGCGCAAAATGCGTATCGAAGAAGCGTCTCCACTTTCGTCCGTCTCGTTCTGGGACGCAGCTCGCCTGGATGTACTTTGTCACTGTATCGTTTTCGGGGCATGGCAACTTGGGCCCCATATCTTTAACCTCGCTTCCGTCTCAATGCCACGGTACGTACCTGAGGCTACCGCCGTGGTGGGAGCCCTTTTTAGTGGTGGCATTGCAACCGGGGCCAAGCAACGGAACACGCACTCGTACCCTGGAGTTGTCAAACTGACGACGTAGGTAGGTATTTACTCGTACCGTACTGGAATAAATTGGTCGTGTTGTGTAATCATCTTGACCCTCGCTTAGCATAATTACAAACGACGGGCAAGACATACATCAAATCAAGTCGGGATGCAGATGGGATGCAGATGGGATGCAGTTGCGGTGCTGATTATTGCCAGGAGGTGATTACAATTCCACCATCTCATCTCTGCAGGATTCCAGGGCTGATCTGTGTCCGATTTGGACCAGTTCATCAATTCTGCCATGGGGTTCGGCGTTCCAATGGGGAAATTGTACAGTACTACACCACAGGAGAAGGAAACCAAAAGGCATCTGAGACATTCGTGTTCCAGGTCGTCGGAAGCGGCAAGCGACGGGAAGGGCATCGCACGCCCCCCTTCGCTTCTACAACGTGCTACTTGTACCGCTGGCAAACAGCAGCGCTCCGTTAATCTATTTGCCTTTTGAGCTTTGCTCGCTTTGGGAAACAGGGTGTTGTAATTTGGGCATGTTCCATGTCCGCAACAGCTTCGGGGGAACTCGAGAGCTTTCAAGGGTTGGGGTTGGCAACGCGTAAGAAAAGAAACGCCGCCAATGAATGATTTGCAAAAGGGCAGATTGGCAGCATCCGGGGCCACCCATGATGCTCGTGCCGTGGCCGTGCTAAGCCTTGTCAGTGGTGCATCATCGGCGAAAGAAGGCCTGGGTTTTAAGCCGCACGCCAAGTGCTTGCGCGCGCGCGCGCCTGCAAGGTTTAAAGGTGAGAGGGTAAGGAACCAAATACATACCTCGGAACGGTTGATCATTGGGGGTGTGTGCGTCTGTTTGTTCGTCTGCGTGCGTTTGAAATTGCAATGTTACTTGTAATCAATCCTCGGGACTTGTTTCCTCCGGGAAGCCAGATGCAAACCAACTAGGCGGCCCAAACGGGAAATTTGGGGTTGGAAAGGTCAAAGCCAATGGATGGCATTCGAGATTTGGAATTGCGGCGCCAGGCGGCCGCTGTAAAGTGCACACAGCCTTTGGGGGTTTTTTTAGGTACTCGTCCCTTGCTAGTTCTACGACATGGTTTAGTTGGCAATTGGGACAAAATCAAGGCCCGATATCGTGCATGGCCGATAGCCGTAGCAGGTACGTGGGAGATTCGCAACTCGGCTATTCAGACGCCAAAAGCAGAGGCAGAGCGTCACAAACGACCTCAAAAGGTTGATATCCATCCGTATAGCCGCGTTGCGTTGCCAAACGAGACAGACGACAAGACAGAACCCACTCCCTTTTTTCCTCTTTGCTTTGCCTGCGCCCTAAATGTACATGTCGTTCTCGCTTGCACACCAACTCTGGGCTTGTTCCATTCCACCCCCCGTCATCCGGCTACCTTCTTTTACAACCTAGGTGCCACCTCACGGGACATGGCATGGACAAGGACGTGACATTTTTACCTAGGTAGGCCATTTCCCAGTATGTATCTTATCTTTTCGCACCAACCGTGTGCCTAGTGCCTGGGGGGAAGAGAAGGCGCCCAAAAACTGGTCAAACGGCGTCTTGTAGTGATTTGATTTGCGCGTGTGTGTCTGTGTGTTCTGCTACTGCAGCTGCCGGCGCGCATCTCAGCCTTACCACGTCGTCCGGCAGTGCCGTTTTAAAACAGCGCCAAAGAATGACAGCATCGTCATCAAACACCTCCTTTTCTGACTTGCATCTTTCCCCGAATGGCAAGTTTATAAGGTTCTCACGCGGATGATTGGCTGCTCTCCCTTCTGCCCCCTTCCCCCCTCTGATCCCCCCTCTGGAACGTTCCCCGTCCTTGGCAAGAGCTGCGTCGAACCATGTGCGAGCACTCGTAGTAGGTAGTTGGGTAGTACCGGGCGAATGAGTGTTGTCTGCAAACGTGTATGGTGGGAAAAAAAAGAGGGAATTCTTTCGTTCGCCGTGGGCAAAGGGCCAAAGCTACCTGGGACCCCAAGCATCCCGAGCGGGCGCGCTGCTCTCCTCTCTCGTGCCGTGTTTCCCAAGCGAAGAGCTTAAAAACAGAGCAGAAATCAAGCACTGGACAAAAAGGGCGCAGTCCATCCGCGGGAAGGGGAGGGCTTGTCTGCAACGGAGCATGTCAAGGTGCTGCTAAACTAGACTGGTGACATCTCTCTCTCTCTCTCTCTTCTCTTGGCGGACGCGACCAGGAGGCGGTAGAATGGTCCAGAGTTCGATGGCCTTCACCTTGCCGGATCCGGTCGTTACTGTGTCGCATGGTTGGCCCCCACGCCCGGGGATCAATTGATGCTGCAGCGAAAAAGAGAGAGAGGCAGCCGTTGACTGCACAGTACTGCCGCGAAGGCTTCAGACGATCCACCGGCGGCAAGATGTGGATGGGGAGATGGCCAGAAACAGCACCCGTTTCACTCTGTTGGGTGCAAAGCCAAAATCTGGGTAAAAGTGGTGATGCATGGAGTCGCAATGGAGTTCCCAGGGACGAACAAACCTCCGGGCCGGATATCCAGACCCGGTGCCACGGATTGGGACACTTTCCACGGCCCTTTTTCCCCTTCTCTCTTTCTCTTCCCGGCAATCTCTTTTTCCAGCTCGGTATTATTTTCTGCTCATCGTCCGTGGCCGCGGGAACCCCCCCCCTCGCCTCGCACGCATGCACGCACGCACGCACTGATCAGATCTCGGTGATGCCATTAGGGAACTCGATCATCAACAGCCACGGTGCCAAGCCCGGAGTCAATGCTTCGACTCCCCGAACGCTGCCCCTGTCACAAGGGGGCCGCCGGCACCTGCACCGTACTGTACAAAGGGACTCGTAATACGCACTGGAGCTGCCGAACATTGCTGTGAGCGACAGCATCACGGGTTCGCAACCTCGTCAGGAGGGAGTATGCCTCGGCCACAAGGCGTTCGCCGTCCCATCTTGCCACGGCCAGCTTTTTAAGGTTCTTTTGTCCCCAGGGGGGTTCCAGACCGCCAGGCAGGATTTGAGGCTGAAGCTTGTCCAGTCGCTCTGCTCGTGCTCTTTCTCAATGCGGTGCCATCATTCATCCTTTGTAACAACTAATTTCCCAAGGGCCATTGTCGTGGCCCTATCAGTCCCTTTGCTTTCGCATCGACGCAGTTTTATTAGCAGCAGCGAGCAGTCGCTAGCACTATCACGACCCTTCGTTTTGGGGGCTAGTTTGACGGGGCGGGGCCGGCTGCCTTTGCCTGGCAGAGGCGGGTAGATGAGGAGCAGCTTCTCCGTGACGGGCCAGGGTTGCGGATACTTGGTATTGCTTGCATTCTACCATAGTCGCACAGGTATTCAGTACCTCATGTTTGGCAGCTCGCCCGTCAAGCTTGGTCCAAAACAGCAAACCGGAGCAGGGCGGAGCCTGATTGGTGGCCCCAGACATTGTGGGCTAAATCTCTCACGTCGTCCCAGGGCCGATCACGTGAGGCACCGCTCTTCCCACGCCCTCCAAAGAGGGGGGGGGGTGGGCAGAAATGCCTCAATGCTCAATGCCTCAATGCCTCAATGCTTCTCTCTCCTGCAGACGCCGCAGACGCAATCATGCTACTCTACAGAGTCCCAGCCCAGACCCCCCTCGTCGTGAATGCAGATTTGATCGACGAAGGAGGCTCCCCCCGTCGTACGATTTGAGAAACAGCTCATTGGCGCTGCTGCATCTGCTGCAGCCCATCTGCTTCAGCCAGAGACCCTGCGGTTGCAGCCTGTCGCCGGTCGACAACGCATCGTGGTGCCCTACGAAGCAGACCGACACTAGGAGCAGAAAGAAGGGAAATTCGGAAAAAGCAGATATAGTTGGGGAAAAAAAGAGAATGGCTAAAGTCACAACAAGCAATTAGGTGCACGAGAGCTCGGTTTGCATGCTTTTTGCGTTTGAAGCTAATCAAAAGGCAGAGCAGCAGCTCACCGAGCTCGGATTGGTCGTCGCG
Organism: Trichoderma pleuroti; assembly: GCA_001721665.1. Lineage (NCBI taxonomy): Eukaryota > Fungi > Ascomycota > Sordariomycetes > Hypocreales > Hypocreaceae > Trichoderma > Trichoderma pleuroti. The sequence goes on from MDJU01000407.1 coordinate 11,280, forward strand.
CCTGTCGCTTTGTCAGGCTCACACCGGTTCATCTGTCCTGTCTGCCTGACCCAGAGTGTCGGTCGGTAGTACTTGGTTTCGGGCTGTAGGGCTGGGTGAGAAAAAAAGAGATGCAACAATCTGGACCGTGGCCATGGCTCTTGGACGCCAGGTTGACTTCGCTACCCGATACAGTGCAGTGCCACGACAGAGATGCGGCCCCCAGCTCAAACTCGCCCATTCTCTGCTGTTCCAGCGGTGAGTCTAGCAATTAATTCAACGTCTCTTCGGGGATGCCGAGCGGGACGGTGTGCAGCGGGCGTACGCGGTGCGGGAGGTCTGGGCAAGGATGTTGTTGGCCAGCAGAATCCCAGGGCTCTGTCCGTGGCCGCCCATTGGCTGCCCTGGCCGCATCCTGGCATCGACCTGTGCTGTCTTCTGGGACGCGGTGGGATGGCCTGGCCTGGTTCAGCCCTACGTTCTGTTCACTCCCCCCTCCTCTACCCATGATCCTTGCCGTCGCATCTGTGCTAACCTCCGCTTTAGACACGCGCCCCCCCCCCCTCGCAAGGGTTCTTTTGGAACAGAGGCGCCAGAGCCTTTTTTCGATGATCCAATGATCTGCCTCCGCTCCTCTCCCCGAACCCCTCTCCCGGGAAGCAGACAAGGTGCAACGAGACCGTTTGGTTTCCATCTGCGGGCCAGACAAGACGTGGCGTTTCCCCTGCCATTGGCCGCGTTGCAACGGGTCGCCGTCTCGAAATCGGTGGTGCAGTGCCAGAGATGCGGCGAGCAACCAGGGGAAACTCCCCAGCCCGTTGGGTTTCCCACAGCGTTTACTCCTCAGATCCCCGAAACAGGTATCGCGTCATGGCTGTCGCTCGAGATTTGAGATGGCAGCTTGGGCTGTTTCGAGTCGCCGATATCCAGCTCTGCCGGTAATTGCTATTGCCATCACCACGATTTCCCTTCTATCCTGTTATTTCGACCTTTGGCGCTAGTAGGGGGGAAAGGGGGATCCATCTCGAAGCTCTGTCCTAGCGACTACGAAAATAGTGGTAGGAGACGCTGAGACTGGCTTGCTTGGTCGCATGGAGCTATTGCTAGCCATGTTGGGCATTTCGGCTCCTGTAACAAAGGACGGACACCGCCAAGTGTAGCAAGCAAAACGGCTCGCCGTCCTTGCCTGGGACCGACCGAGACTGGATTGCGTACGCAGCCCGGCGGCGGCTGTTACTTCCGCCCCCCTCCTAGCAGTTTGCCTTGGGACTCCGATGCTTGTCTGCTGTCCATCGCTCCGTCTCGTCGTCGTCGTCATGGCTCCAGGACCACCCCCCAGCACAGAAAAGGCGGCGTCGAAGCTTGTTCGACGACGAGAACAACTCGTGCCCAGTGCACTCATGCCGTGCAACCCGTTCACGGTACGTCAATGGTGCCCTGTCCGACACCCTTGTCCACCATTGGTGGACTTTGGCCAGCCGGCCCCATCTTGGCTCTCGTCGAGTGCTCCCTGGTCGACCGCCCTTTTTCAGTGCGGGAGCTTCAGTTTTGCGGGAGAAAAGGCGGGATGGGCACCGCCGCAGTGGGCACGCCTCGTGCGCTGCACTGCAACACACACAGCACAGCACTGCATATGTGGGCTCTGCCTGAAGGATATGGAGCCCGTGACAATGCACACAAACCTTGGGAGCTGGTGTGGGCCTCGAGCACAGCGAGAGGCGGACGGACTGGCCACGGCAACAAGGGAAAAGAGCTGGCTGCATGCAGCTTCTGCAGTGTCCACGTTTCCCTAAAGCTTCTTGCCTCCCCGGAATGCAGCTTCAAGTCGCAGCCTGCAGCACGCAGGGAGGTCGTGGGACTAGTCGTGTGGAGGATGCCAGCAATGCTTGGTGATCGGTGTCTCGCCGAGGCTAGGAGCATACCGTCTAATTTTGCTGGTGCTGCTTTGCGTCTCTAGTTATTCTTGCGGTCACTGCGCAAGAGATGGCATCGTGATATCACAAATGATAACAACACCGCCTTGAGTAGTGGCAATCAGGCTGGCTGTGTTTCATCAAGATGCTGCACGCTGCAGTGCTAGGCATGCGTTTGCCCCTCCCCAAGTCATTGGCATGCCTACCTACATACTACCCGTACTGTGGTGTTTTCTTTTGTCATGATCCCGTCCTTGCTACCTACCTACGGAGTACTCGTACTGCTTCCAGTCCACCCGAGTGGGTAGGTGGCAGTACCGTGCACAGAGCAGAGCATCCAATCTTGTTCCAATACCAGGCCACTGGAAATAACACGCGCACAGTACTCCGTACTGGCACTGCCGCCCGTCCGAGGCCGTCCTTTGCGGGCGCCTGGGAAGCTGGGAAAGCTGGGGGGGCACAGAGAGAGAGCCTGGCGAGTGCCGGGTCGCCGCAGTCGTCATTCATTATCCAGGCCACTTTATTTTTGCCCCAATACCGAGCGAGTTGCAGAATCGACTGCATGCTAATTAATATCAGAGTGCCCGTCTCTTCCTTCTTGTGCTGCCCGAGATGGATGTTGGCCAAAATATGTCGCCTTCTGCACCTTCATGTCGCTCTTCTACAATGTGCCGCACCCGCGCTCCTCCAACGCGAGTACGAGCCAGTCAATCAACGCCACTGCTCCTTTGCAGGACGGACCAGATGAGGTAACGGCTTTGTCCCTATCACTATTCAACACGTGCTGGCCTCTCCTCTAACCACGGCGTCGCCGTATGCACCTGCCAGGAGCATCTTGCATACAGCGTTGCATACAGCAGTGCATACAGCGTCACATTCCGGCCCCTTTGGGCAACATTGACGATGTATCTAGATTGTACCTTTAGGCAGCGTACACCGTCTTCTGAGCCGCGACTTTTCCTCCCTGATACTACCTCCTTACTCTACCTCGCCTTCTACATCGGCCCATCATCTTCCCACCTCTTTCGTCCCTCTTGTCTCTACTTCATACACGCCAGAAACATTTGGAATAGGCTAGCCAGCGCCTCTTCCCCCTCAATGGCTTCTCTTCCTTTTTTTTTCGCTCGGCATTGAAAAAGGCGGCATGATGTGGCGCTCAATGGAGCGTTTCTCTTCAGGCAGCCACCAAACCAGCCTTCAGGCAAGGGCAACTTTCTTTCTTTTTTTCCCCCTTCTTTTAGGGGGTCGGCAGCTCTCCATCCCCCCCCAGTCGAAACAGAGACATTGGGGGATTGGTCAACCCACGAATGACAAGACGAAACTAGCCCTAGATGCAAAACTAACCAGCTAGGTTGGGCTTCGGTGGCAGAAGTAGTGCCGCCTACCGCCTACTACAGCGAGACGGCGCCTCGAAATGTTAGGCACAAATGTCAAGCTTAATAGAACTCTCTTTTTAGGGAGGGAGGTTTTGTGTGTGCGAGGTGGGGGGAGGTACAGGTAAAAAAGCAATCGTAGGATACCATCAATCCACGTTGTCTCTCCCCCTTGGTCAACTCAGATGCAAAGCTGAAACTAATGCTGGACTAGATACTAGATGCCTCTCCTCCTTCCCGACGGCAAGCATCGGAGTCGGGAATGGTTGTTTCTGTGATTGATGATCGACGGCGATCGTACATGTATACGATTGACTGAAAAGGGAATCTCGACAAATCGCTTACCCCGGCGACGGATCATACGAAGGCACATCCACATCTCCGATGATGCCCCCCCGAAACGCTAACCATGGTTATTTGCCGGGCTACGCCAATGATGCTACTTACCGAACGGCCTAATTGACGATTCCTGCTCCGTCGGCGTGCTAGCCTCATTCACGTCGATGGGACAGTTACGTTGCTGCGTCCCATGCCTTGGCGTGTTTCTGCTTCATGCGCCTTTTGTTCCTTTTCCATTCACCTTCTTTTCCTTCTCCTAGCCTTGTTCGACCCTGAAAATTGCGCCTTTGTAACCTGTGGGAGTGTCCTGGGACTACGTTGGGATGCCTTTGTGCTGACCAAGGTTCCCTATACTACCTGGAAGGTTTTCTTACTTTTGTGCCTATAAACCCATGTTTTTTTTATGCATGGGGCAAGGACAAGATCCCATCATATCATGTGTCCTAGGGCGTATGTGGTCTGTAAACGTGGCTCACGGTTTTCTTGGCCAACTGACCTAGTGTCTGCTTTGGGGGTTCTGGCTGCCCAAAAGAGACATGGTATGTGACAAAAGAAGAGATAATCGGTGGCCACGGAGATTATCTCTTCACACAAGACGGACAGAAGCGCGGGTACCTCTTTGGCTTTGCCAAGTGAAGCCATCTTTGACAGCTTATTGACACGGCACATGGCTTCATGGAGCCTCTTCATGAATCATGCTGCCAGGGTTGAGTTGAAGCGAGCATTTGGATGCCGTTTCCTGTGCTTGCTGCGGGGCCAGTTGTCGAGTCAGACTGTCAGAACCATATCTAAAAGAGGCACGGCAGGCGACTCGTAGGCGGAAGACAGACACCCGGCTGCCGTCGCGATATCCGGCTAGGTAAGGTCTAAGCTCCCAGGAGGACAAGCATAGAGCGTTGTATTCTGCAGTGACAAGTGATACGGGAGTATGTAATGAAATGTGGGCTGGGGGGGAACTTGTGTTCCAATGGGCTCGCCACGGCATGTAGCATGGGAGGGGGGGTCCCTCGTTTCCAGAAAGAGTCTCGTGCATGGACATGGCACCTTGATGTTTTGCAAGTTTGAAAGGGCTGTGTGCCGAGGTGAAGTCGCCGACGTCGAGTTGAAACGGCGTTTGACGAAGAGGAACAAAGGGACGCCGCATCTCCTCCGTAGGACTGGACTATGAGGCGTCTGGAACAAGCCAGTCGAGTTTGATTGCCGGATAGGTCGGCGATGGGCTGGGATGGCCGTGAGAGGCATGGGGGTCGGGGAGCCGCAAAACCAGGGGCCCTGTCTCTTGCACGATACTAGTTGACGCGTTACTGCACGAAAGTCTTGAGCCAGTAAGGGCCAAATCAAGCGTCGGACCAATACGGAGCGCTGGTACACACCCATTCTGCTTCCCGAGAGAGATTGGGAGGGTTGGCAGAGCACGTGGGAAATATGCAGCGGCAGCGAAGCCTAGTTGCCCGGCTGGAGATGCTGTCTCGCCAAATTCGACAAGGGACGAAATAGTAATCAGAACGGAGCATGTACTCGCCGGCACAAGATTTTGCTTGTGCTGTACGAGGACTCGTCGGCATGTTGTTGTGAAATTTGAGAAGCTGGGCCGGGCCCGGGCCAGGCCAGGCCAGGCATGGTTCACCCATGGCATCGTATTCCGTTGGGAACCCACGGCAGAGGCAGAGGGCCAAAGAGGCTCGTGACCCAGCTCAAACGCAATGACAGAACTCCCCGTAGAACGATGCTACCGTGTCTTCCAGATGCACGTGTACTGAGCTGAAAGAGCCGGCATGGTCAAAGTGGCATTCTCCAGAGGAGCCCACGACAAAGCCCCCCCCCCCCCTCCACAGGGGTAAGACTGTGCTAATCCAGGTACCAGTCGTCTTTAGTAAGGTAGTAGAGAAGGGCCCTTTGAGAGAGAGACAGAGAGAGAGAGAGAAAAGAGGGAGGGTGGCACTACTCTAGAGAACGTGGCAGCAGCGTGGGAGGGGATTTGAAGGATTCCCAGCAGATCCCCCCGAGCGCTTGCAGATGTGCGATGCGACTCTGTGGTTAGCACGAGCGAGTGAATTCGTGCACGGATGGATCTTGGCTCTGATGACTGCGAGGCTAAACTGTACGGGAAGAGCATGTATTACAGTACATGCCACACTTTGTACTGCGGCAAGGGAACGGGGGGTCCCCGATGCAACGTCGTGGGCCAGTTTGGGAGGCTTCTTGGTGTCTGTACCGGGGCAGTGTCGACGCTCAAGACGGCATGTCGAAAGAAAACAATGGTGGCAGGCATTGAAAAAACTCGCGTCGCAAGAGAATCCACGGGGAGTGTGCGTGATTTGGGCCTTGTCGCGGGCGGGTCGTTTGAGCTGAAGATTCAGACACGACAAGGAGGGTATGTCATGAAGTTGGTATTTTTGCTCTTTTGCTCATGGGAGGGGTGTTCGTTTCGACGCCGTGTACAACAACGGTCGATACGAGGCGCATTGCAGAATGGCCATTCCATCTTCCCGAGCAGAGAAAGGCGTGTTGGCGAGCAGCCCCCCTAGATTGCTGATGAGATTGCCTACGTCTTGCCCCCCCTCATGTCTGCTGCCTCTCTGCCGGCTCGGCCTTATTCTCGACTGGCCCTTTTTCTTGGTCTCTCATCTGGCTAATTGGGGACTCGTCTTTGCGCTGGGACTTGTAAGAGCCATCGTGCCGTCATCAATTTTGCGCGGTAATTGCCCTTGCTGTAACGCGGGACAGCAAGAGAGAGAGAGAGAAAAAAGGCGTCTCCATAAACCTGCCCAGGCCCTTTTCTGCCTGGTGGGCTTACATGGGAGCCACGTACGTGACAGGCACAGGCAATCGCTGCACGGTGGATCGCATCGCATGGGAACAAGGCGAGCTCAATTTGCCACCTTGTTTTTGCGTCTTCGAACTTGGAGATGGGTGCACTAGAGGTGCCAAGCCACCGGGAGAAGAACCGCGGAGAAGGGGCAGGTAGGAACATGGAAGACTTGAGACTCCACGAGGAGCATCTTGTGATGTGTGGATCATGGATGGGTATCTGGCCCATGCTTTGGGGACTCTGAACCTGGGCGTTGGTGCGAGTAGTTTTGGTCACTCTCTCTCGGTATCTCTGGACTCGGCTTGGTAGATGGGATGGGATGGGATAGGATGGTCCGTGATGAGAGATGAAGCGTCTGGAGAGAGAGAGAGGAAGAAGGAAAGGAAGGGGGGAGGGGATACCCCAGAGTCCGGCTGTGATGATGCTCCGTTGGGTTTTGCCTTGTTCTTCTTCGCGTTTCACAATCTTTCATTTTGTCTTGTTGTTTCCTTTTTATTCCCATTGAGGCTGTCTCTGTTTCTTGTGGAGTTTGGGGGGGCTTTTCCCCTTTCTCATCATCTGTCTGATGCCGACCAATTTGGCCTTGTGCTTATGTACTAATAGCACTTGCCACGGCTTGGCGGATCATCGTCTCCCTTGTCATGCTGCCCTGGTGCACTAGCACACACTTGTTCAAGGGACAGAAGGAAAAGAGAGAGAGAGACGAAGAGAGAGAAAAAGAGGGCCAGACCAATGCATGGCCTTTTGCCCATTGTTCCAAGCAAGTAGTAGTAAGAGTAGTACAAGTAGGTAGTGGAATAAATTGCCCAGGATAGGCTCAACAAGATCGGACCAGGGGGGGTCATGCCATATCCCGCCCCGAGTTTCCCTTTGCAGAGAGCGTGGCATTATGCTGTAACCTGTGCTGCACTAAAATGAATCAACATGCGTGCTCCGTACAGTACAGTATACAGAGACGCGACATGGGGATGAGGATTTGCCGGAACTGACAGGCAAGTGGGTTCCTTTGCCAATGGGCGTGGTAGGTTTTTGGGCACCGCAAATGAATGGTTCGGACAAGGAGCCGGCATTGCAAGCCGCTGCACAGGAATTGCGCCTGGCCAGTGATTGGAGAAACGGGCCTGTCAGGGCGCCGGTTAGAGTTGATGGCACCTCATCTGGGGGGCTCGTGCGTCGAGGCACTAGCAGTCGCATCATCTGCCCGTCTGTCCATATTCATCTGGTCGGGCGTGGAGTGGGATGAAGAGAAGCACAAGTCGGGTATGGAGATGCGGGATGGATGGGGCATGGGGGGATGGGGGGCGTGGAAGTTGAGGGGGGAGAAACAGCGAGAGATGGCACGAGAGAGCCGGGGAGCGGCACGACTTGGCCAAATGGACCGGATAGACAGATTGCATCGCGCACGAGGATGCCCGCGAGATGGGAGATGGACGGCGAGGTGAATCCTTCCGAGAGGCATTTGGCGAGCAGAAAATCACGGCATGGGGGCTTCGCAAGGGGGGAGCAAGCGAACCAGGGGAAGGGCAGAAGCGCGCCATTCTGATCCACGACGAACGACGCCATGCCGCTTTTCTTCTTCTTCTTCTTTCCTCTTGTCGACTTCTCGCGATGACTCTTGTTGCTCCTTCACACCCTCCACGAGGGGAGGGGGGCAGAGACCCCGATGCCACGTTCTTGCACGTTTCAGGGCAGCATTAGCGACCTTTGATGTGCCTTGTGCCTGGGGCCGCTGATTCGCGGCTGGCTTCTGCTGTCGGTATTGCCTCTTTCTGAGCTTCCTTTTGTTCTGGTGGCTCTGCGCATCGTTTCTGGGAGGGTTGCACTGAGAGAGGGGGGAGATGGAAGAAGAAGAAAAGAGACCAAGGGGGGAACAAGGGAAACCCCCCCGTGAGATTGGGGAGGAGGGAGTGAAGAGAAGAAATCTGGCATGTCATGTCAAAGCTCTTGGGAAGAACGCGTGGTCTTTGTTGGAGTCGTTCGTCCCCCCCCCCCCCCCCAGCCCCATGGTGGGATTTATTTTTTCCTTTTTTTTCTCTCTCGCTAGAGTTGCTCTTTTCGAGCATGTACAGCAAGGTGTCTCTGTTTATTTTCGCTCGGGATTTGCGGGGGATGACAGATCCAAGGAAAACAGGCTTTTTTCCCCTTGGATCTGTATGGATTTTGACTTTTTTTCCCCTCCGTCATTCTACTTGTCATGTGTTTGGTTTTCTGCGCGATGCCCTCTGCTATTCTTTTTTCGGGGCTGCGCGGTCCGAACGACGGACTTGTTCCCCCCTCTTCCATTCCTTTGCATGCGACGAGTACGGGTAAACTCTACGATAGGAACAGCATCGACACTTGACACACACACCCTTTTGATACGGAACATGTCCTACATGCGAAAGGGGGGTGGGTTGACGCCATCTCGTCCCATCTGCCACGATGCCCAAAGCAGAAGCGAAAGAAGCAGCTGCGGAAGCACGAGATGCGCAATGACATACAGACTTGGAAAGCTGTCTTTTTCAAAGGAATGAAAAGGCGGCCAATGAGGACCGTCCAAGATCTGGTCAAGTTCCCGCGCTCTGATGGTTCAAACGAACCGAACCGCACTACTGTGCTGTAGCCCTTGATCCTTTGAGATGTGATTCGCTTCGGCTTTGAACCCCCCTCCCCCTTCATCCCACTCACACGTTTCCCTCTGTGACCCCTTGAGGATCCTTTCTTCTTCTTTTTCCTTCTCATCCTGTTCCATGTCGCTTCCTCAGCCTGAGCGCACATCAATCACATTGTTCTAGAAGAGCTCGGCTGCAGGAGTCTACTGCGCGGTGTGTTGTGCGTGTGTTTGTGCTCTCACTTGCAGGGCTTTGGGCTGAGCTTGGGCTACGTTTTCAGCTTTCTTGGGTTGCTGAAGCGAGGTGGGATAGAGGTATAGGGTGGGTGTGAAGGAAGGGGGATTGCCAAGTAGAGTAAAGCAAAGCAGTGACGGCATCGCGTATCCCGTATCCCGTATCGCCCACCTCTTGTCTCTCTGTCTACTGTATGTATCTAGCATCTAGTAGCATCTCTCTCTCTCTCTCTCTCTACCTACCAATGCTAACGATGGTATTCTTTCCCGGGGTGTATCTACATGTACATGAATAAATCTGCCTCTGCTGCATTGTAAACAAAGGACACTCGCGTACAAGCAAACGGGCTGCCGGACTTGTTAACTCGCCGACAACGATAGAAGGGTATGTACGGAGTATATAGTACGAGTAATGGCCGGGGTGTGTGCCTCTCTCTCATGCCCGTCTGCTCTTCTCTTTGCTAGTTACCTGTCTGGCCGAAGACCCAAAAAGACAAGTGCAAAGATGGGCGAGATGAGCGAGATAAAATGCAAGGCAAGGCAAAGGCAAGGCAAGGCAGAGTTGAGGTTAGATGGAACAAAGGGAAAGCACAGCAATTGGGGGTAGACGAATTGAAGCGGAAGAGATCCGAGGGAGGGGCGTGTGGAAAGTACGTCGATTGTGATTGATGGCTATGGGTTTTGATGCATCTCATTCTGGTTTCTGCAACATGGAGAGAGGATGGAAGGGACGAGGGAAAAATGAAAGGGCTGGGGCGGTATGACTGGATTGAGACACGTGCGGAGGGTGCAGGATGGGGATGGACAAGGGCGGGATGGGCCACGTTTTTTTTTTTTTTTTTTGCGAATTGAGACTTTTTTTTTTTAATGTTTATGCCGTGCATTTCTTTTGGTTTCTGGGCTTCTTCTTTTTGGCATCATGTAGAGTCGCAGTGAGAGGGAGAGAGTGGGAGGGATTTGATGAGTAAGACTATAGAAGTGATAAGGTTACATCAACGTCTGGCTGGAGTCTATTTGCTACCAGGTATCAGGTGTAGTAAGACATGTTCCAAGGTTGATTTACATGAACGAGTGGTACAAGCTCGAGCACCGCGCCCAAGGCAATGGGAATGGGCCATGAGGGAGCATCATAATGAGTAGCAAGATGGTGAATCTACGGGTCCAGCAGGATGGAGCAGGAGATAACGTGGAGTATGTATTGCATGGAGGAGGATGACGATGATGGATGTAGACGATTTACTCCATTCGTCGACGGGCATATTACTTGTGCACCACGTACAGGCCCTGCTTGATCTCTACCTACCAGGTATAGTACCCAGCAAGGCCAGGGGTCTCAGCGTCTAATACTGTACTCGTACAGGTGTATCCGTATGCTGTGCTCTGCCTAGGTACTGTAATCTGTATGTACAGACACGCCGGGGCTGGGTACCTTGGTAGTGCAAGCAGGGTCCGGCGTGCATCTACAGGCACCCGTATGTGCCAAGCAGAAAGCAGAGCGTGATTCGAGCGAGGGTGTAGATTGGCAAGTCTGTCAGTCTACCTTGGTACCTAGCCTAGGACTTTGGATGATCGCCCGTCAGTGTGTTTATTTTTGTGGGTTGATTCTTTTGTCAGTCCTGTCTTGACCATGCGATACTGTACGCTTCTTGTTAGCCCAGCTACAAGGTAGTCGGGGCTTTTCTTTTTGCTGCGCCTCACCCTCGCCTATCCAAAAATACCTGATACGGCACCGGGGGGCTGGCCTAGTAGTTCTGTTTTTTTTTATCTTTAGAAACAATCATCGATATTTCTAATTGATTTGTCCTCGACGACGTTGTTTCTCGTTTCAATTGATGTGCATCATATGTTTATGTTTATGTTTATTTTTGTTTGGTTTCGTGAATTCCTGTGGGCTCCGTCGGTGGCTGTATCATAAGGGGGTGTGTGTGTGCACAGCAAGTTCTGTTTTTTTTTTTTTAATTTGCATCGCTTTTGGACATTTTTGCGACGCGGTGGGTAGGTAAAACGACGCCCGATTCACGCTCCCAGGTGGGAAACATGCAATGTGCATCAAGATCAAGTTCCAAGTCGTGCCGCGCGAATAAGTTCATGTGGGAAAGATGTGACTCGTACAAGGCATACACATTGCTGTAGATGCATCAGGTACCTTGTGATAAAGCACAGCAGATGCAGATTGTATGCATGTACAGAGACACACACACACACACACACACACAACGGCAATGTATGAGTGCATACGAGGCCGCCCCCGGCCTAGCAAAGATGCACGGCGACGGACTTGGACGGGCCTATGCAGGACTAGGAATGTCGAAATCAACGTGCCATCTCTGATATCTTTCGTGTCCCGGTGATGAGGCACTGGGTTGGGGATGCCGTGCCATGCCATGCCGTGCCATGCCATGCAATGCTACTGTGCCAATCTCTCGTCCAGCAAGAAACAAACATCCTCAACTTGGGAACGAACGCGAGGCCATTGCGTTTGATACACCATCATCACATAATCATCGTCACCATCATCAGCATCAGCATCAGCATCAGCATCAACAACGGCGTGGCATGGCATGGCAAGGGGTGGGGGTCCCAAGAAAGCAAGAGCAGGCATCTGTGCTCACTCCCCCTTGTCGTGTTTCTTCCTTGGGCTGCCTGTACGAGTCCAAGTATTTTGCCTCTTTGGCCTCATTGTCGACTGTATGGCCCTGTCGTTGCATCACGGGCCCTTGCCCTGCTCCCTCCCTTTTTTCTTCGTTCTTCCCTGTAGACCATCTACCCTCACTCTCTCTCCAGTCTTCGTTTATCAGTAGGTATACTACTCCGTAGTATTTTCTCCTCATGTGCACGTCCCCCCTCGTCCGATGCCCATCGTGGTGTCGCATTCGTGCAGGGCATCATCAGCAGCGGTACTGGTAGGAAATCACAAAACCTCACGGAGAAGCGGACAGTCGCGCTTCTCTCCCCTCGTCTCTTCCCCTCAAACACAATCGAGCCTGGCCCTGCCTGGCCCTGCCTTGGCATGCCGTGCCATGCCATGCCATGCCCAGCCCGGCAACTCAATTGATTCACCGGCGGGATTTTGCCATGTGCCGAGCACGCACGGGCACGGGCACGGGGGAATGAGATGACGATCACAATGCCCGTCGGACGATGGAGGGAAACGGCACGGCAATGTGCGGTGGGATCGCCTAGTGCTGGTTTCCATCTTGAAACTTGGACAGGCCATCAACTTGGCCCTCTCTGCCGATTTGTTTTACCCTACCCCTCGTCTCTGTTGCCGTTATACTTGCACTGCCCAGTACGAGTACACCTTGTGCTCTACTTGCAGCTGCAGGTGCCGTCCAGCTCGTTGTCGTCGTCATTTGTTGCCTTGATACTCGGAACTCGAACTAGAGGATGCTATTCTTGGAGCAAGCGAAATGCAAGACGCGCGCGTGTGAATAATGCTTCTGGCAGCCCCTCTCCCTGTCTCTGCAGAATAAGGAATAGGTTCTAGACCCCCCCCCCCCCGGTCCTACCTAAGGCATCTGTGTGAATACCTAATGCTACTGTACATTATACAGCGAGTAACTTGTAAGCAATCTATCCAAAAGACAGTTGGTCCAAGACAAGCTGTGCACAAATCTCACTGCCACGTGGAATCGATATGCCCCCCCGCAAAACAATTTCACAAGAAACAAACGCTTGCCGAGACGCTGGGCCGGATTCCTGCTTTGCTGATTAACCAGCAGCGCCTCCGAGATGTAATATGTAAGTGCCTCCATGTGGAGTAGCTGTATAATTGGAATCCTTCGTGATACATCCGCATGGCACCAATCGGCCATGCATGCCTTGAGTACCTCCGTGGAAAAAAGGGCAAAAGAGAGAGAGAGAGAGAGAGAGAGCTGATTAATGGCAATCGCATCGCATCGTATCAAATGCACGACGGATTGGCCTGCGCGGCAATTGTTGCTTGTGCTGAGCAACTGCTTTGCCGCTGGCCGCCTTAGGTAAGGCTGGCGGTTTTGTCTGCTTGCATTCATGTGCCGTGATGTGTAATCTCCCTCCACCATGACAAATCCAAATCCAACGCCCAGCACACACACACACACACACACACACAACTTGACAGCTCCAGCACTGCATTACGTAGGTGTCAATGCCGGAGCTGATAGGGCAGAAGCTCCTGCTGGGCATGTAGGCACTCGTATCTTGCTGGTTGTGCGGGATTCTCCGCGATTCCGCAAGGCAAGTTCCCCCCAGGTATGGAGGGGTAAAAAAAAGGGCTGAAGGACGGAAGCTGTCCCGCGTTAGTACTTAATCGATACTACAAAGGCCTCGCTCCCTCGCAGCTTCTCCTCAATGACGACGGCAAAGCAGCTCTTCTCTCCCTTCTTCCTCTTCTTCTTCGTCTTGTGCTCCCTCTTCAGCCTCGCCTCGTCATCCTACGCCAGCAACCGCTATTCGCTACAGCATCGCCTCAATTCCTTGTCACAGCTGCCATGGCGCGTCCAACTGGCCTCATTGCCACAAAGGGCATCGAGCTCTTGACCTGGGGTAAGCAAAGCAAAGCTGATTCCGCGCTAGCAGCCGCTTTTGTGCTGTGCTGCCTTGTTCCTGATATTACTGTACTCGCTGCATCTGCACATCATATATACACCACATACCTACCTATACATGGCACACTGCACAGCCATCTGCCGCGTATCTACTATACCGCCTGCATCATCATGTCTTTATGCCCTCGTCTTCCTCCTTGTGTCATCCTTATCAGCGATCCAAGGCGATCGCAAACTACTGCCCTGCTCTTCCCCCTTGGTCATGACTCCTACCCCCCCGGTGCCTGTACATGCTGCGCTCGGGGTCTTGGAACAGCCGTAAAGACGAGAATGCCGGCGACTGCAGGGCCAAGGACAGGCACAAGCACGGCCAAGAGACAGCTCGGATGACGTACTAGGAAGGGGGGGGGGGGATGCCGCGCGGTGATGTTCACGATGCGGCCAAGTAAGCGCCCATGAATGCCGCAGCAACCAAGGATGGGAGTTTAGAAGTAGAGTCCTGGCAGATATGCAAAGCAAATCAAGCCGGCACCTCTTGTCCCAGCATCCCAGCAGCCCAGCTTTCCCCATTGCATTGCCACGGCAAGGGGCATTCCTTTGTCCCTCGTCTCAGACTCCCATCATCTCGCCACGGCTCCCGGCCGAGTGGTCAAACGGCGTCACATGGCTCTTTTCCAGCCATGGCCTTGTCTCGCCACGAGGAGGAGTCGAAAAAGTTCCTGCTAGGCCAGGACGCCTTTGATCGAGAGTTCCCGTCGCTTCCGCCCCAATAATGGCAGTGGTTGATACATGCTTGTTCACGGGGAAAATATATCCAATAGTCCCGGGGAAATACAAGATGGCCCGGCCCTCCTTACTCGCGTGCAAATCAACATCACCCCCCCTTTCCTGTTGGAGGATCATTAGTCACTGACGAGGGCAATCAACAGGCACCCCCAACGGCCACAAGGCCAACATCCTGCTGGAGGAGCTCAAGGAGGCATACGGGCTCGAGTACACCTTCCAGGGCGTCAACATTTCGCAAAACATCCAAAAGGAACCATGGTTCACGGCCATCAACCCCAACGGCCGCATCCCCGCCATTGTGGACCACGACAACAACGACCTGGCCGTGTTCGAGGGCAACGCCATTCTGGGATACTTGGCGCGTCGCTATGATACCAAGCACCTCTTTTCATTCCCAGTCGACTCGGACGACTACACACGTGCCGAGTCGTGGATTGGCTGGCAGCACGGCGGCATTGGTCCCATGCAGGGCCAAGCCAACCACTTTGTGCGCTTCACCAAGGAAAAGATTCCCTATGCCATGCAGCGCTACGTGGGAGAGACGGAGCGTCTCTATGGCATACTCGACACCCGGCTGGCCGACCGCGATTACGTCGTTGGCCCCGGTCGCGGCAAGTACAGCATCGCCGACATTGCCTTGGTGGGCTGGATCAACGGCCTGTCCTTTACCAGCACCCCGTACGACCAGTTCCCCAACGTCAAGGCGTGGCTGCTCCGGCTCTGGGACCGCCCTGCCGTGCAAAAGGGCTTCTCCCTCACTTCGGCTCCGTTTTATGACCCGAGACAGGGCCTGAGCGAGGAGCAAGCCGCCAAGGTAGCCGAGGACAAGAAGCTTGTCGATGCCGCAAAGGAGCAATACGGATACAAGTACCAGTCTCCATAGATGATTTGAGAAGAGAAGAGACAGTAAAAAAAAAAAAAAAAGAAGAAGAGCCGTTGAATTGTCATGTCTCCCTCCTCCACAGCGTCTCGTTGGAGCTCAAGAGACGTTGTGCAAGTCGTCGTATAAACCCTCGCCGCCTGCTGTACTTTGCGCTGCCTGTGTGATTGTTGGTTTGCTTCCTAGTGTAGTCGGAAGTTTATGACTTGGCGCGCGCGGTTGCTAGCTCGCCGGCCGGCAATTGAAGGAGAGGAGCATCGTATACTCCGTACATACTCCATAGATGGATGTTGGCTCTGTCGTCATGAGATGAGATGCCGGGCATGCAGGATGACGAGGGGTAGAGAGCGAGGAGCGAGGAGCGAGGCATGCCAATGAAGGCTCGAAGGATCGAGCTCGCTAGTGATCCTTTGAATGCCATGCTGCGTATCCGTCCGTTGGAATACGGCCCTGAGCTAGTCGAATGTATGCCCGAGACGAGACGCTGCATCTCGTCTCATCTCATCTCCGCCCGAGGGCCAAGATGCCTGCTCTGATCATGACGCTAGCACGCCCGCCGCATCTCTCCTAGCGATGTGCCGGATCCACGAGGGAGAAAAAAGGGAACCAATTTCAATTTCGACGGTGTTTTTTTTTCTCTCCATCTCTTTCTCTTTTCTCTTGTAGTGCGGGCGCGGATTGGCGGCCCGAATAGCAGCAGCAGAGGCTAGGTAGGAAGATGTGCAGAAAGAGAAGGATTTTCCTTTTCCGCGGAGGGGCTTGTGCGTGCGTACCTGAAGAATAAGGGCGCGAAACTACGGAACAAAAAAGGGCAGCCGAAGCGATTTGCGGCACGAGAGGCGATGCGATGCTACCTTGCCTTGAGCTTTGGGGGGGGGGAACCAGCCGCAACATCCTCATCCTCATCCTCTGCGTGTCATGTGTTGAAAAAGTATCATGGATTATCATGACATGAAGACCATTAGCTAATCCAAACAGTGTCTATCCTTTCATCTGCCGGCGCATCTTCTTTCTGCTTTGGGCTGTTGCTTCATCCTTTTTGTATCTCCAGTGCCTGGATAATTTCCGGATCCCGCATAGATTTTTCTTCCCGAGAGCCGCAGAGGTGTACTCTGCTCTGCTCTACTCTACTTCCTGCGCGCGCAAAAGCAACAGGTTGAGTCTGGCCGCATCACGAGCATCGTCCCCCTTTTTGCGGCCGTATTGCAGGAGTAGTACATGGCCAACTGGTCGCTTATTTTTTTTCCCCTCTAGGCGATGCTCTCTCGTGGCCCTACGGATTACTGCACTGTAATGAGCATCTTGGGGGCCGGGAAACGGAGCGCGGAGCCCCGAAACGAAGGGCATCGATTATGGAGTTAGAGATGGAGTCACCACTTCGTATCCCCTTGCATTTTTATTTTTTCATTGATTGATTTGCGTCTTTTGCCCTGCGCGCAATGCTTCCCGTATCAGTCAGTGTCTTGTTGTGGCAATTGCCGAGCTTCTGGGCACAGGGGGGGGGACACGCCACTCTGGCCTTTTGCCTTTTTTTTCATTCATTCATTTGATCCTTTGTAGTCTGCTCCGTAAATAGATGGGCACTCGTATTAAGGTCCGTTTTCGGTGTGTTTTTTTGCCAGCTGGTTTTTTTTTTTTCGGTTCGTTCTTCATCGAGCGGTTGAGTTGGGGCAGGGTTAGTACAGGTAGCATCCATGGTTACATACTCTTGGTCTTGGGAATTGGCCAGATGCGTACATACTGTACTGTACTGTCTGTACACTTGCAATGAGATGAGGGCTCCAACCAGCACGAGGCCAAGAATACGGGGTGCGAAGAAGCAACAAGAACAAGATGGGGGAATGCAAATACTTTGGTTGGCGTCTCCATACACTACTTTCACATCACTCCCCCCATCTCCTATTTTTCTCTTCTCTTGATTCCCACATGGTACGCATCTCCATCAAGGCTTCGTTGTCTCGATATCCATCCAGTATTTGTCAAAAAAAAAATGAATAGTAAACATGCCACGACTCGCTTTCCTTTCCCCACGAAACCATAATCCCGAAACCCCGAACTGTGCTACTCTGCTCTACCTCGCCGTGATGCCCTTATTCCTCTTTTTTTTTTGTCAAAATCTTTTGCCTCTCGTCAAAAAGACCTGGGGGGGGGGGGGCGTAGGTCGAGATTGCCCGTTTTGGGACAAGAAACCAGCGTCTACCAAATCCAACCAACCAGAGCCAAAAAAAGACTCCACTTGGCCAGACGCTGTTGCTCGAACCACCCTTTGCCCTCCAGACTCGTATGTTGAACGTCCATCAACAACTAAAATAATGCAAGACGATCAAAGCCCCAGTTTCAAAAGCCAAAGACTAAATAAAATAATACACTACTAAATACAATGGACAGCTTTTGACTCGAGTTCAACCCCCCCCCCCCTAACCCCAACTGACGCAAACTTTTAGGATAAAACCCACC
>MDJU01000408.1:0-29094 GCA_001721665.1 Trichoderma pleuroti
CTTTCTAGTAGAGGAAGAAAGAAAGAAAGAAAGAAAGAAAGAAAGAAAGAAGAAAAGAAAGAAAGAAAGAAAGAAAGAAAGAAAGAAAGAAAGAAAGAAAGAAAGAAAGAAAGAAAGAAAGAAATAAATAAATAAATAAATCTAAAGTCAATACTGAATGTCCAGAGGAGAAAATATTTAGATGACCATTGGCCATATACCAGTGCGCTGTGCCGTGGCCGGCGATTAGTGAAGAAACCTCAAATACGAAAACCTCAATGTTACTTTCGCATATCGACTTTTGCTACTATTACGGCCTTCTTATATTGTCGCTACTTTCTTCTAGGATACAATTCATGTTAAATCAATAAATTCAGAATATCATCCGTATACTCCAACTACCCATAATGTACAAATCCCAATCAAAACCAAATCAGTCATCGCGTGAGCAGCTGCATCACAAACATGTCATTGCCAGATACCTTGGCCGGCCGGATCTTGACATCAATTTCCGGTGATCCTCTTGCGCCCCCATTTGGTTTATCCATCTCGGCCTTGAATTGAGTGAACCACTGTTCGAGTGTCACACGTCCGGAACTCTGTTCAATCGCACACCATGGTCTCAAACCCTCTCGTGCAGTTGCCGCCCCGAAGATGAGGAAATATTGCTTTCCATGGTATTTAAGCTGGGCTGCTCCCGTCTTGGGAGCGAGTGACGCCGCGCTGGAGGGCTGCATCAACCAATTCTGAGAGTCCCAAAGCTTCAGAGGGTGCACCATCTGGACAGACACCTCGTTTGAAGAGGACGTGTTTTGGGGTGGGACAAGCCAGAATCCAGGTGGGAGCTGTGGCACGGAGGATTGTAAGACGCGGATGGTCCTGGGCACCCAGTTGCGGCAAACAGCGCCTGTGAAGTTGAAGTCAGTCAAGATGTTTCTCACGAAAATAGGGCATCCCTTTTGCCCACTTACGAGTCTTTATTTCCACCAACTCTCTCTGCTCCTTCGTTGGGTCGAAGCCTTCCAAGGCAAGGCTTCCGTCCTTTTCGCATCGCGCAAACTCAAAGACCTGAGAAGTGTCTACTCTTATAAAGTCATTTCCAGCCGCATCTTTCCTTTTCAAGCAGATGCCAGCCAGAACGCCTGGCATATGGCCAATGGGACAATCCAAGATGGCAAAGAAAATGTCGTTGGATCGAGAGCTTGTATCTTGGCAAAGGAGCAAATTCGCGACAGATCCTTGGCTTGTGACGGCGGTCCGACGAGCTCCTGGTCGTAGGCTATAAAACTTTGTAACTGGAGTCGAAGATGCAAACGACAGAGGAGAATACGCCAACAGCCCGTTTCTATCGCCGGAATTGCGGTAAGCGGTACCATCTTCTTCCTTCCAGGCGAAGATGGACTGGTCATCTGTCTCTTTCATAATCTCCTTCTGAAGCCGTGCAAAGGCCTTTGACCCCTCTCCATAGAGCAGCGGCATGGTGATACCAAAGATGCCTAACAAGCAATAGGCCATGTCTTCAGTGCGTGTAGTCTTCCTGTTCGCCATCCAGCTCATGCGGCGAGCAACGCTTATCTTGGAAAGATCTCCACCACCCAACGCATACTGATCGATACCAGTCACGTTAGATAGGCCGTCCATATGGTCAGCTTTAGTGCCGAGGAATGCCCATTTGGCCGAATAGAAGTGAATTGTGTTCGGAGCAATGAGCTCTTGGAGCGTCCAACCTCGGGTGAACCACCTAGGAACACTGGTCGACCGAGGGCTGATTTGGTATGGATTTGGACTCTGGCAATCTTCAAGGAAAACGTAGCACAACGAGCATGTCTTGTACCAGCGAAACATGGAGTTGATTGTTTCTGATAAATCAGCCAGGCTGTTCTTGTCGATGCAGCAAGTATCCATCCACAGATAGTCGAAGCCATCAGCAGCAGCTCGTCTGCAGCCATACTCGATTTTGCCGTATCCGCTCTTCTTATTTGCTGCAGTTCGATCCTTTGCCATCATATCTTCGAAGAGAACTTCACTAGCTCCCCAAGTATGCGACAAGATGGCATATCGAGGTAGGGAGGATGCTGCCGCATTAGTGCCCACTCTGCGACTGGCAGCATGGCCCGCCTCGTGAAGGAAAAATTGCAGTTGAAGGGTCTTGGTATTAATGAGATACATTTTTTTTGTAAAGATGATTATAATAAGGAAACCGAGTTCTGTACGATGTTGTTTTGCCGGTTTGGTTGAGTTGCTAATGTATGTCTGCCTAATATCCCCATCTCTACCTGACGAAACCCCCATCTTATATACTCCCTTCCACAACGCAACACATCCCAAAATCTTCACCAAAATTCACTTCCATCACCCAAGTATATTCCTCCTGCATCTAGCCGCCGTCAAACAGAATCCCGCAACCTGCGTCCTCCCGCATTCCCCGGGCTGTCTTAACCGCCCCAAGCATCCATCACCAACCAAACACCAAAAAAAGCGCCAACCTGCCAAACGTTTGAAACGGGAGGAACCACAATCCCAAGCTCGAAATAGCTAGGACTTTGCATCTAGCTTCAAGACTACAGAGAAACCGCGCGCTTCTATTCGAGCAGGTCGTGGCTTGGCTGATGGAGACTTCAGACTAGGCTCCGCCGCTAGGATGAAGCTAACGACCAACAACAAAATATCCCCTTGCTGAAGATAAAATAAGCGAGGTCATCCAGGGGTCATTCGGTAATAAAAGCAGGCATGGATGCTCTGTAGAGACAGTAAATAAAAAATGAGCGTGGTACATATAGGTAAATATGATAAAAGCTCAAGATATGGATGGATATAAGAAATGGTATTTACTTACAAAGGGGTATGAGACACGACGCCCTACTCTATCTAACGAATCTATCTCTCAAGGATACTCCCCAGTCCTACTGTCTCCATGTCGCTCAGCGAGTTGCCCTTTCGAAAAGGCCATACCCTTGACCCCTGCAAAAGACGAGTCCAACCGTATAACGGCAGCATCTAACAGCGTTTCAGAGCCATGTAAGTCACCACCGAAGCATTGCCGGCTTCTTATTTTACACCCAACAACACATGCTCAGCAGCAAGAGAGAATGTTGGTCAGCATACAAGTGAATAGTATTTCCATTTCAGTAACTGTATACAACTAACAATGTGACACTCATATGTGCACTCGG
The DNA here is from genome assembly GCA_001721665.1 of Trichoderma pleuroti. Classification (NCBI taxonomy): domain Eukaryota; kingdom Fungi; phylum Ascomycota; class Sordariomycetes; order Hypocreales; family Hypocreaceae; genus Trichoderma; species Trichoderma pleuroti. Next base: position 3,153 of record MDJU01000408.1, read on the forward strand.
TATCATAAAAACGCAAACAGTCCGTCATCCAAATATAGACCCCCAAAAAGCCAAACGCAGCACCATTTGCCGCTGGTGCTACCCATCTCATCAAATCACTTACGCGAGTGCAATGTTTGTGTGACCAATACTTGGTCCAGTGTAACTCGGATATGACACCTCATCTCTACTTAGTATTGAGCCTTTCGGCACGGCGGTAAAAGGGAGGTAGAGGCTCCAACTTTTGACGCAGTACCCAGACTCTAAAGTGCCACAGGGCATTCTTTATCTGGTAGCTCGTGTGTTTGCGAGTGCTTACTCCAAACACCTGGTCCAGCTCTTCAAGAGTGAGTGCCTTGGTCTCGGGCACAAACAGGAGGATGAAGACCCAAAGGATAGCACACCAAGCTGCATACCATCCGAATGCTCCCTGGACAGTAAACGCCCTAGAGATGGATGGCCAAGTGAATGATAGAATAAAGTTGAAACACCAGGTGGTCGCGGTAGCCCACGACATACCCACATCACGGACGTGGACTGGGAATGCCTCTGCCGAGTATGTGAAGGGCACTGGACCTTCACCCGGAGAATAAAAGACCTCAAAGAGATACATGCCCGTTGTAACCATGCCGACCCTCTTCTTGGTGCCATCATCTGGGATGAAAAACGACATGCCAGTCCACAGCAAGAAGAGGCACAGGAAGGGAAACGTAAAGAGCAAAAGGTTTCGACGGCCCCATCTGTCAATGGTAAAAACTGCGGGGATGGCAAACACGAAGTTGAGAATCCCGGTGCCCATGGATGCAAGCAAGGCCGAGTTGGTGGAGTAGCCAGACTCGATGAAGATGGTCGTACTGTAGTAAGCAATGATATTCACTGTGCACAAAGTCAGTTTCGAAGCTCTTGGTTATGCATCGAGTCAAGAGTAAAACTTCTTACCTCCACAGAATTGCTGACTATAACGGAATTATTGATTAGCTTGTGTTGCTTAACAATGTGATCATCTCAGCCACTTACCCAAACATGAGAATCCATGTGGCCCATGTTGCTCGACGGTTCCTTGGGACGGTAAAAAGCTCGACAAATTGAGTAAAGAGGTTTTTGCCCCTATTCGCTTCGCGCTCAATCTCAACTCCAACATAGGTATAATATGTATCACGAGCAGCTTGGATGTTGGAGTATCGCAGGCGCTGGAATGATCTGAAGGCCTTTTTGACCTTTTTATGTTGGATATACCAACTGATAGGTGGTTAGCTGGGCTATGAAGTCAATGGAATATGAATGTGGAATTGAAGAATATACCGAGGAGATTCAGGGCAAAAATAAACCTGCGCACAGACAATCAGGGGTAAGACGACGGTGCTGCCAAGCATAAGACGCCAGCCAAGAGAGGGCTTGATGCCTGTTGATGGACCAAACGCAACACCCATTATGTTGCCGAGCATGATACCAAAGGCAGTCCACATCTGCCACTCTGTACAGGTTGGATGATTAGCCTCAGAGCAGGTATTTGATGGGGAAACAGTATGATGAGTACTCACGCATGACCAAGGCACCTCGAATCGGCGCAGGACTGCATTCAGCAGCGTAAACGGGAACAGTCGACGACTTGGGACCGATGCCGAGACCAAGGACAAATCGAGCGAGGAACAGATTCACCCAAGAGTTGGCAACGCCCTCCCAAATAGAGGCAACGGCAGCAATAAGGCAGGAAAGAAAGATTGTTCCTCTCCGCCCGAGAACTTTGTTCAAAGGCTCCGTCAGCCAGCAGCCAAGTATGGCGCAGCAGAGGTACGGAGCGCCAACGACTAAGCCAGTAATGTTATCTTGCATGGAGGGGGAGAAGCGAGTGACTCCGGGCCCTGCAATGTCAAGATCGGCCAGATACAAGGCTTGGGCACCATTGTTGACCGTCTCGTCCATCCCCTGCACTGCGGCAGCCATGGAGCACATGCAGCAGAGCCAGTAGAGCATGAATGGATGAGACCAGCGGTGCGTCTGCTCTCGTTCAATAATGTTTTTGTCCTCGGGCGTGAGCTCCTCCAGCATGTGGATGGATTCCGGGCTCTGGGCGGCCAGGGCACCCTTACGGAAGTCGTCAATGTAGTCGTTGAGGTCGTGCATTCGACAGAATTCATCAACGTCTTTGAGAAGCTCCTCTTTGGTGCGTTGCTTCAGGGGGTTCTCGAAGACGGCAGCGAGATTATCCATGTTGGCGAAGGAGCCACGCCGAGGCGCGTGCTCGACATTCTCGGTGCCATCCTGAGAGCTTTGGCTGTCGGCTTTCTCCATGATGTATATGGATGCTTGGTTCCAGTAATCAATGGTGAGGATGTATAAAGTGTCAAGTTGAAGTTGCGGGTACTTTGAGGCTACAAAGCAGAGGCACGTGTAACTGAGATACAATCAATGGGCAAGAGATATGGCTGCACCTGCATCCCTATTCCTAAGCCGATGCTTAATGTAGATTTGCTTCAGGTACTTGGGCAGCTTCAAGTAGGACCTGGACCATTATAAGCATGCCATGTAACACAAGAGGAGATATAAGTCCAACGCCGGGATGAAGGACACTCCTCACTGTTATAACAACATTCTCTCTCCGTCTCATGCCCCCGACTATCATACTGCATATGCACAATCCCCTCCATCCTTCCCCGACTTGGGGGGCGTCAGCCACCGGCCTAGCCATCAAAGACTGCTTGGATACCCGGATGATTCTTCCAATTCTAAAGGCCGGCACCAGCAGCCTTGTCCGCCATCAACGCCGATCACCTCGTGAGAGGGCCTCCCAGGATCGCAAACCTTGGTCTCCCACGGATCCTCTTGGACACCCAGCACGGTGTTGTGACGAGATTGCGTACTGTAGGGGCATATCATCACCCTTTACAGACTCTTCTTATGCTGGAAATGTCGCTGCCTGGCGAAAAAGCGGATCTTGGACCATTGTTTCCCTTTTGCCTTTTTGTTTCCTGCTTCCCACTTGCGTCCACGAGGCATCTTGACCCACTGGCAAGCCGGGGAAACTGGAGAAGACTGGAGAAGACACATGGTCGTGGACCCTTGGTGGTGAGCCAAATGTGATGAGACATACACATCTACATGCTCGTACGAGAACAACATGCAGGTATGACTTCATCTTCGCCCTCTGCTAAACGGCTGTTTTCATCCTCCACGCTCCACAACACAACGGTGCAGAAACGGTGGCCTTCGGACGAGACTCTGCCGCAAGTCCGTCAAGCACATTCGAAGCTTTTCTTGCTCGCTTCGGAGTTACTCAAGACGGCAGTCGATGGCGCTCAACCGGTGATGTAATGGCAAAGAAGCCCGCCGTGATTCCTGTAAAATGATTTGCGCAGGAAGCCCTCCTTGCCAGCCTAGCGCTGCTCTGGCTCGATTCTCCCGATGTTTCTCTGCCGCCACTCCAATCACCGGCCAGGCCTTTAGCTATTTCCGGCCATGGGCGCGACGTCATTCAACTGCATGCAGCCCGGGATGGTGATGCCGATCGGCGTTGGGCATTTCGCAAAGGCGCAAACATGATGACGATGAGCAAAAGCGACGGCCGTCTAATTCTCCGCAAGAGCCTGCTGAACAGCTCGTGAGCCATGACTTTCTTTTTTTTGCCCACAACCCGATCCATGAATGGGTCGGTGCCACTGTGGTTCTTCTAGAGACGGGTATAGCCATACTCCAGTTTCCCCGGATTTTGGGTGCGCCAATGCTTCAAAGTCTTTTGTTCCACATGGTAAGTTGTTCTGGAAATAGCACCTCGCGTGTGATTGTTAAAGTGTCAGCGAGAGAATGGAGATGATCTGCTGCAAGAGTGGTAGCATCGTGTGTCTCTCAACTAACATGCCACGGTCGATGGTGGGACTCTCAGCCAAGTCTGCTGCAAGCCGCTGAAGATTGATTCAACCAGAGTTTGATGGTTTTATTCATAGCATCGACAATCGCCCATTAGCTGCTATGATGAATAAAGCTTACAAAACTCCGACGATTGGAATGTGTCTCCAACAAACCGTGGCTTACCGGCGGCGATAAGAGTATCATATCAGCATCTATTTTCTCAGCTCTCTTCCATCTCGGATCTCGCAACGTCTCAGCGGAATGCCCTAAACTTAATCCTGTTTTGTTCCAAGAATCAGGATACAATGACGAATTGATGTAGCATCGGTCTCGGGAAGATTTCCCCTCTCAAGCTCGTCAATCTCGCGTCTGGTTAACCATGTTCATGCCACAATTGTCAATGATCAGCCAGGCTGGCGCGGTGCGCAAGGCTGGCGCCACTCGGCAAACGTCCAACAATCGTGGGTTGCATCGTCATGCATGTGTCTAACAAGGGAATTTGGTGATGCCGCTGGGATCTTGATGCGCAAACGTCATATGTATGCGAATTACAGCACTATACACAACAAGCAAGCCAACAAGCCCAAGCACTGACATGGATTCGGACTGTCCGCCTTGATGCTGTGCTTGGATGGATGGCAACGGGTTTGAACCTACGAACTCCTTTCAGATGATTTATGGATATTCATGTCAGACAGTCTTTTGGGGGCCATTTTCCTAAAAGGGAGTACCTCACAAGTGAATCTACCATTACCCTCTGCATCTTATGCGTTCACTCATCTTTACTAAAGTATTCTCTCGCCTAGCATGTCTATATCATGAGCACATGTAGATCCTAGCGACAGGCCCGGTTCACCAAATCGATGATTTGGCATTGCAAAAGGTAAGATATAAAAACCATATGCAGCATGTGCCATTGATCTGGTGGTATTTATGACGTTCTTATAACCCCTTACATCTACCAGCCTCGGTGGGAACGGGACCAGCCGGATCATCACGTTGACATATCGAACAAGATATACGTGGATTATGAAATCACAGATCAACAGTCTATGTATTCTAAAGTACAATTAAATAATATGCTATCTGACTATTGAACTCAATAGTTTATCGCTATTAATCTTGGGCCATCCACGCAATTTATAAGAAAATAGGTATTCAGCCCTCCAAGTTGAGTGTTGGGTATCCAGCATCCCGTGTCTCGTATTGAGATTACCCTTTACCCAAGTATTAAGAAATACAGTCCTTTTTACAACCTGCTCATTACATGCCCATGTATTCATCTACAACCTGATCCTTAAACTCAACCACCATATCAAGATCCCTCCACTTCTCCCTCTCAATGTTCTTGAACAGTACATCAGCCACAACGCCTCGCCCAGGAATCTCCTTCGTCTCATCCGTCTCGACCAAGCCGACGCTCTTCGCCAATGCTCTCATTGGGGTATTATACTTCATAGTGCCCGCCTCAATAATATCCACATCCACTTCATTGCTCAACCGCAGCAAGACCTGCATCAGCACCTTTCCCAGTCCCTTCCCTTGGATTTCGGGGCTTAGTCTGATTGCAACGTTTGCGACACTGGGCTTTTCGCCAGGGGGAGTGATCTGATAGATAGCCCCCCAGCCTACGAACTTGCCCTCTAGGGACATGAAGACGTCGAGAGCGTGGTGTCGGGTCCGGGAATCGGCGTAGTTCTTCCGCATCCTTTCTCCAGGGATGGGGGCTGGAGCTTGAGGCTCGGCAAGGGGGGCTTCGGCGGTGTTTGGGGCCGAGGGGATGACCACTCTTTCTGCGAAGCGTACAAATGCGTCTGCCTCGGCGGGTGTCAGGCGGATGAATCTGAGGTTTGGCTCTGGGCGGGAGGGAAGGGTGATGATCCAGTCTTTGGTGAAGAACCTGTCGTCTCTCTGGAAAGCCGCCATGGTTTGTATTTTATTTATTACTCCTTGGAATAGAATGAAACAAGGAGAGCAAAGTTGGATTGATAAGCCATAGGCCATTGATTGATGGAGTTGAAGCATTGAGCATTATATATTACCAGAGAGAAGCCAGCCGGTGAGGGATTATAGCTGGTAATTCTAGGTAGCAGCTATACAGAAGTAGTTAGAAGTCGTCGTGGTCTTTGGGCAGCCATCATTGAGACTGTACGGTGTTTAAGTGTATTGAAACAGCAGCTTGCTGTCATGATTCTGACAAATTTATTTGAGTTGAAGAATAATATAGAGAATACATCTTAGTGGTTGCTGAGACCTAAGCTGTCAGCCATTTTTGCAAAACTTGGCGTAGCTGACCGGCACCTTGGGCTACAGCCAAGCAGCCACAAGCATCAGGAAGTAAACCGGCTTCAAAAAGCTAAACATAGAATTATCAATAACCAGCTCATCTCCTACTGTCAGATATATATTAATCCAATCATACGATTTTATAAATATTTTCTTGCGAGTATTGTCACGGGCCAATCAAGTCAAAGCTTTCAATGCAAAGAGCCAACAATACAGGATTGCGCGAGGACTGAAACTAGCACGGCCAATTGACTAATAGACTTCTTGGCGTAAATCCGAACGCTTGACAGTAAGGTAGAGGGCGAAAATAAATCCCAACCCCGCCAATTCTCAACGCGACGCGCCCCAGCTGGACATTACTGTTCTCTTTCCAACTGGCAAGAATTAGGAATCAGCCGTACCTTACTCTGAATATTCTTGAAAGGTAAACCTACTAGATAGTCTGCAGCATTTGACTACGACAATGGCCCCTGGTCAACAATTGCCGGCATGGTATTACCGCTTGGTGGCCCTCACCATCGACAAGAACCGTGACGTGCGCCCCGAAGACTTTGATGAAGACCTCTCCGACAGTGATGCGACACCAAACCACAGTGGAGAAGGCAAGAGTCCCTCGGAATTGGATTGCGATTGCGACGGCGAGGACAGCGAATGTGATTGTCAATCTTGGCATGGCTCGGAGAGATCATACAATGGATCGGATGCCGATTACTACTACGAACTCAAAGACGAACGCGAAGAGCGGAAGCAGCAGTTGCGGGATATGGAGGCAGAGGAAAGGGAAGAAAAGGAACGTTGGCGCAAATCCGAGGGCCTCAAGGAAGAGCAAGTACGGGCAGCTTACAAGTCTCTGCAACAAGCCGAGATCCAAGGACACCTCCCACCCCCCCTCCACTCCATCGCTGGCAAACATTTCCGCTTATATTCCCTTGACCACTTTGATCATTGCTACAATCCCGTCTGCTATCCATCTAAATATGTCGAATTCTATTACATCGAACAAGGCGATGACACCTGTACGTTTAAACAGCCGCCTACCAAGGAAACGAAAATTCAGGGTCATTTGTACTTGAATGTCGACTGTGGTTGCGATTTTGCCTTGTTCTGCCCCCCGAAGCAAGCAGGTCTCGAGAAATATAGCTTGGAGGATGCCGACGGAAAATTCGCCCCCATCTTTCAGTTCATTAGCAACGATCACTTGATAGTGACTGTCCCTCGAGATCTAGTCTTCATGGATGTGCCTGGACACCCGCCTGCACCAGACATGTTTACATTGTACGGCGTCCGTTATGATTACAAAGAGGAGAAACGTCGATGGGACGAGGAAAGAAAAGCCCAGCGCTCACCATCGCCTCGTGAGACTTGGTTTGAGAGAAGCCATCCGATGGGAGCGTGGAACCTTGGGGCATTGTAATGACGAATAACGCATTGATCGCGCTTCCACTGACTGCCCATCATGATTCCATGTGTGTAATCTTCCACCTGAAGCCCAAGTTCCCTGAACCTCTGTTGTCAATGGTCAGCTATTTGCTGTGGATGCGCGGTATCACAGTTGGAAATGGTTGATGAAAACACATTTTCTTCTCTTCCGTAATGAGAGAGGCGTCCCATAAAAGAATCACTAGTAATGACTTTGCTGCTCTAATGACATCTAGTACAAACTTCTTTTAGGACACAAAGCCCATTTCGCCTTGTACTGTACTAACGGGTTTATTATACCGAAAAGGAAATTCGCGGTGAAAAAACAAAGCACAAGTACTCGAGATGAGACGGCAAACGTGTCAATGGAATTGCCTCAGTACGAAGCATGAAAGGGACTAGGGCAATCTAAAACAAAGATTCCGCATCCAAGGTGGAGCAGCGGCAGGCTAAGGTGAGAATATATGGAGTCGTCCGTATAATCCAGTCAAAGTATTCTTGTAGTATTTAACTCATTCTGTGAATATGGAGTCAAAGAGGAACTGAAAGGCCCAATGTCAGTTTGGCAATTTGCAATTCAGTCCATGGCTCCAGGGTAGCCAAACGACATGTACAGAGTACTCGGTAGAGGTAGGGCGAGATTGCATGGACAGCCACCCAATTGCTGTTGCGCGATACCTCAGGCAGCCACCACATTCACCAATGCAACCACATTGAATTGCAACACAACCCTCGACGGACAAATCAAAAACGACAGGTCTGCAATTACTCGCCGCAATTCGTACTCGCATGGACTGTTTAACCCTCGGTCAGAAACACGAGCACAGACAGCCAATGACAGGCTCCAAAATCGCACAACTTGGCCGCCGGCTTGGCCTGAATCGTACGCTTGCAGCAAATGCGCCTCACCAGCAAGGGCCGGGTTCAGGGTTCGCAATTGCCCACACCGGTTGTTATCTGGCTGCCTGCATCCACATGCAGTTTGGTGGATTGTGGCCTGTTGCGAAGAGGGAAAAAGAAACCCCGTGCGTCGTGAGGCATCAAAAGGAGCAAGAATCGCGGGATGGCGTCTGGGAGATGCGATGGACAAGATTCAGTGGTCGAAGCTGATGGGCCTCGTTGCGCAAACGATGCAGAGAGTACATACAGCACCAGATGCACATCACCGTGGCACGTGGAGGCTTTCCATGCGGGGAGAGAGATCGTGAGATCGACTCGCCTCCCTCCCTATTCTCCTTTGGTGGGTTCACGAAGAGGCGGCAGCCGAGACGGCCTAGCTTGGCGGAGAAGTGGCGGGGACCGTTTGGGTGAGATTGGAGATGCAGCCCGCAGCCTCCTGGCCCTGATCTTGCTTGCTCTGGGTTGGCGCTCCAGCCCTTACGCTCCTCGGATCTCTCGACGGAGTATAACGCTCCCTCCCTCCCGCCAACAAGGACATGCTGCTGGTCAACTCTAATTAGACTCCCGATGGGCTGGGCTTGTCGAGGCGATGGCGGCTGCCTCCCTGCCTCCTCCCGGCCGCTCCCACCTCGTCCGGCTTGTCTCTCGTTCGTCCTCGTCCTCGTCCTCGCCCCTCGAATCTCACGCCGCTTGCGAGAAACACCAACGGAGCAAATACCGCGCCGGCCAACTTGTATTATGGGGCCAGGCCCAGCCTTGCAGGGATGGCTACACCCACGGTGACGTAGGTGGGCAAGGATGCGTGTGGCTAACATCCACGCTGCTCCTATTGAACAGCACTTTGCACGACAGAAACGCCCTCGTCCTGCTCTCGCTATCCGCATTAACCGGCGCCATGTCGAGCTACGCAGATAATCAGGAAAGGACGGCCTAAGCCACATGGGCCCGGACATCCACAATGTAACCAAAGTTTCACAAACTCCCCAGAGTGGCAGTTGGCACCAGAGGAATGTGAGAGCGCGCTGCTGATTGAACGAGCTAAAACCCCTCAGGGCCCCCCTCGTTGGCTCGTTCGCAAGGAGGACAATACAGAAAAGAGAAGAAAAAAAAATAGATAAAAAGCCGTCTTGCCAGCTATTTCTTATGTTATTCCTACTCTATTAATCACTCACCCCATTGTCTCCCGCCACCCCCCTGGGAGCAGTGTCACTCACACACACAATGTCCTCTGTCGATTCAACCGCAGCGGCCTTGGAGCCACGCTCCAACGAGACGTCGAGCCCTGCTCAGAATGTGGACAACGATACCAAACGGGGGCTCTCTGGGCCGTCGCGAGCTGTAGAGGTCGAGCTTCCTGGAACCATCATGCCGGCTTTGGGTGAGGGTGATGTACCGACAACGACAAAGTGGGAGATCTGGACTTGGTACGGCTACTACATTGGCGCCAACGGATTGTCGCTCTTCAACTTTGGTCCTACGGCCTTTCAGAATCTGCTTGACCAGGCGGCTCCAGAATCCGGCCTTCTCATGTTTGCGGGCCGGTACCGCGATGTGAATAGTATCGTTCTGCTTGCCAACGGCATCTCCTTTGCCCTGCAAGCTGCCCTGTTCCTCATCATTGGCGCATATGCCGATTTTGGAACGGGCCGTCGATGGATTCTGATTGTCTGGTCAATCATTGCCTATGGTATTGGGTTTGGCTGGCTAGGTGTCCATCATCCCGACCAGTGGAAGATTGGCACAGGCCTCTACATTGTCGGCTTGATTGCTTACCAGCTGACATTGACATATTGGACCGCGGCCTTTCCGTCCCTCGCTCGCAACACCACGCAGCTCAAGGACTCTCGATTGTCATACGAAGCCGGCGATATTACACTCGAGGAGCTGGACCGCCGCGACGAAATGGAGCGCAGCCGGCTCAGCAACGTCTCCTTCTACATCCAGTCCGTGGGTGAAGTGGTGATCCTGGCCATCATCGTGGGCATCATGTTTGGCCTCAAGGTGGACGACAGCGCCGACAACAACAACTGGGGCCTCTCTGTGCTGATTGCGTTCGCTTCCGCCGTCTGGCTGGTAGTCTCCATCCCGTGGTTCTTTGTGGAAAAGTCGCGCCCAGGCATGATGATCCCCCCTGGCTACAACATCGTGACGGTTGGATTTTGGCAGCTCTACGAGGCCGTCACGCAGATCAAGCAGCTGAAGCAGAGTCTCATCTTCCTTGTCGGATACTTTTTGCTGGGCGACTCGCTCAACACGACGGTGACGGTCATCTCGACGCTGCAAAACTCCGTCGTCAGCTACAACACGCTGACCTTGACGTACCTGCTCATCGTCGGCATCGTCGCGCAGGGCGTCGGCATTGGCGCCTTTTGGCTGATCCAGAAGAAGTTCAACCTGAGTGCCAAGACCATGTTCAACGCAGTCATGGTGTCCATCATCCTTCTCGACGGCTGGGGCATGATTGGCAACTGGACCGACAAGTTTGGCTTCCACAACGAGTGGGAGGTCTGGGTCTACCAGGCCTTTTACGGACTGTTTGTGTGCCCGTGGTACAGCTATTCGCAGATTATGATTAGCTCCGTGACGCCGCGAGGCCACGAGTTCCTCTTCTTCTCCATCTTCAACATCATTGGCAAGTCGTCGAGCTTCATCGGCCCTCTTATCAGCAGCGCCATCATCGACGCCACGCCCAACGGCAGCAACAACAGCGCGCCGTTTTACTTCTTGTTTGCGTTGACGATTGTCAGCACGGTGGGCATTTGGTCGTTTCTTGATTTGGACAAGAGCGCCAGGGAGCAAGAGGCGTTTTTGGCGCAGGAAAAGGCGCGCATCATGGGTGACGATGCGACGAGTAGCAAAACAGATGAACAGGACCAGGCCGGCGCATGATTTGGGCTTTTTTTTGTTGTTTCGCTCTTTTTTCTTTTTTTTTTTTGCTTTTTTTTCTCTCGTTGGCTATGACACCCTCTCGATTGTCGAGATTCTGGTTGCTGATGATGGTGCACCACTCTATCTAGACAATGATCTCGCTCTGCTGTCGAGCAGCAGATGCGCATGCCCCCGTCCCTTGATGTTGCCATGTTTGACGTAGCCATTGAGGCCTGTGGTTTAGGCCGCAGGTTTCCATGATTGTAGATGTCTGCGTAGATTTCGGTGATGTTGCTGTGTTTTACCCAGACATTGATCGTGACTGATTCCATCAAAGACGAATTGCCATGCTGTACTCTGAAGATGACATGTATATTCATAACTGGCTAAGCTGATCAATATAGTACAATGGGCATCATTCTCGTAGTCTTCATATCTTGGCCGTCAATCTACAAAAGCACGACGACGTAATGGGCACGTCCGCCAGAGCCAGGGCCTTGTTCAGCGGGCCTTGCACCGCCTTTGCTTCCTCCGTCCTGCCCAGCTTCACCAAGCACTCGTGATAGCCGTGCAGTGCCCAGACGTTGTTCGGATGGCGATGAACCCGCGGCAGGGAGTCATCGATGCCCAGGTCTGCACTGTATATGCTCAATGCCTCACTGACATGGCCCTGTTCGAGTAAAAGCGCGCCGTACGCGTGTCGCGCGGGCTGCATCCACCCCCAAGGCTCGTCAAAGGGGAGGCCGTCGTAGCGGGAGATTGATTCGCGGAGGTGGGCAAAGGCGGCGGGGTAGTTGCCGGAGCGGTACTCGATTTCGCCGTCGAGCATGGCTTCGGCCACGCAGAGGATGTCGATGCACTTGTTGTTGAAGAGGGTGCGGGTGGGCTTGACGCGGGGGACCGACTCGCCGAAGAGCCGGCGCTGTTGACGAGCCTCGTCGACCTGTCCCAGCGCGGCCAACGCCATGCCCCTTGCGTAAAAGGTGAGCGCCGCGGTGACGCAGTAGAGGTCTTGGTCCTCGGGCAGCTTGAGCGCGAGGATGTCTTTCCAGCGGCCGAAGCGGATGAGCACGTGCACGCGCATGGCGAGGAAGGCTTCCAGCCAGTCGGCCATGGGCGGCGTGTCGACGCGGAGGAGCTCCTCGGAGAAGCTGGCCTCGAGCAGCTCGACGGTCTCGAGGGCAATCTTGGACTGGGCGGCGAACATGGCCGAGTACAGGCGGAAGTGGTAGTCGTGGCTCCGGTACAGGGTGTAAAAGTTCATGGGGCCCTCGCGCTTGAGGAACTTTTCGTCGGCGCGGACGGCGTCGGAGTTTGCGACGACGGCCCTGGCGTAGTCTCCCACGAGGATGTCGAGGTGGCTCGGCATGTGGTTCAGGTGGCCTGCGTCGGGGACCAGGCCGCGAAGGTGGTCGGCCGCGGGCATGGCGGCTTCTGGGGTGTTTGACATTTCCATGAGGTGGATGTAGAGATGCAGCAGACCTGGGTGTCGGCTGCCGCCCTCGAGAGACATGCCGTGCTCGAGGACCTGTTTTATCTCGAGCGTGCGGGCGTCTGAGGCTGGTTGGCCCGTCTTGATGTCCCACAGAGCCCAGGGAGTGAGGTTCATCATGGAGTCGGCGTAGAGCGTAGCGACATCCAGGTCGTCTGGGAACTGGGCCGAGACGGAGCCCATGGCATCGGCGTATTCGCGATTCCATATGGGGCGGTCTGTCTTGGTTGGGGCCGCCGACCTTGGGTATCTATACCGAAGAGCTTCGATGAGCGCCCTCTCGACGGGAGCGGCAGATTCGGAGCACGCCTTGGCCTTTTCAATCGCTCGATGCGTCCGGTCCGCCGTGTTCTGCATCTCCCTGCGGCCAAACAGATCCCAGGGCTTGTTGTAGTTGGGCCCCAGGGCATAGGCGAGGCCCCAGTAGGCCATGGCACAGGCGGGATCGTGGGCAATGGCGCGCTCGAAGCATTTTGCCGCCTCCTCGTGGTTGAAGCCGTAGCACCAGACGAGGCCACGGTTGAACCAGGTTTGGGCGATTGGGTTGGAGGTGGAAACTGGGCGATGGATGTGGCCGAGGTCGTAGTAGTCGGTGTCCAGACACGGCCTGTCGCTGGCCGTCCGACAGGCCTCCTTTTCTGCTGCTGATTCTTCCATTTTCTTGTTATTTTGAGAGGCCTTGGCTCAGACGTTGGGGGAGGCGAATCGTGAGCTGGCAATCAGCTGGTCGCCGTGCATCGGACGAGTATGTCATCGTCTAGAGCAGGTTGGAACCGGCTCAAGCCCGCTAGATGCATGCCATCTGCTAGTTTGGTGGAGATTCCGGAGCTCCAACCGCGGCGCGAGCAGCCGAAACCTTGTAAGCAAGGGAGAGAGGCGGATCGGGAGTCGGTAAAAAGAGGTGAGAGATTGACAGTGTGTGAGGATGAAGATTATGTTGATTCAGACTCGGGTTGCGAGATGCTCAAAGCGTGATCGGTATTACAGATCTGGAATGGCCCCCGCCATGTGAGGCAGGGAGGGGGAAATAAATTTCCGATGGTTGGTTGCAATCTTCAAGATGAAGAACCACGTGCCCATGGGATTTTGCATTTTGTACAAGGGGATTTGAAATATTATGGGTTTTGGTATTATTCAGATATTAAGTGAGTAAATCTTGATGCAACAATTGTGGTGACCTTATTACCGATTTAGTGATGCAATATGAAAACTCAATGTCTTGAATGGCCGATGAATCACACCCAAAAATATGGAGGTGAATAGACCCCATTTCACGATCATCCAAGACAATTTAGGAGACTTTTCAAGTTTCTTCAAGCTCTTCCCCGAATCTACCTCAAGTAAAAAGGCCCAAAAGACAAGTTGAATGTGTTTATTGCATTCCTTGTTTGACGGTTCAAGTAAACAATATGTCTGAACCAGTTTGAGGAGCAAGCTTCAGGCTCGTCGATTGGAGGGCATGTCTTCATCATCGTGGCATCGTCTCGGTTCATGACATCACTTTTTACAAAAATCGTTCGATTTGACCATGGCCATTGGCTTGGCAAAATGGATGGCATGCTTTATTAATATCCTAGCCTCACGTCGAAGCCGCATCATTCTCTGTCTTACCTTTGTAATACTAACGATTTACCTGTTTCTCAGCTGAACAGACGATTACTACCACCAACATACGGCTACTGTCCTCTACAAGAGTCCCAAAGAGACGAATGACTTGGACTTGTCGAGATATGCGTACACACAATAAGTCACCAGCAGTGAACATCTCTGCATCTCGGTGATGCTTCTGGAGAGGCTACATCGCCTCGGAAGCCGTGCAGACAGGGTGTTGATGTATCCTAACAAGATGCTCCCGGATTCCGCAACAAACGATGGCGGGGGCTTTCACGATGCCGCATTGCTGATCAAGGCGCGAGACGAGTATGGTGTAAAGCTCATGCCGGTTGAGATTCAACATCGAGATACTATTGATGGTATGTTTCCTCCGTACTTTGATGGTAAGAGACACAGAGGATGCTTCATTTGCTAAAGGCAGCCAAGATACATGGGCCAACTCTTACACCAAACTCCTGGCCTTTCCCGACCCAGTACGAGCGTGTTATTGCCATCGACGCCGACGTCACAGTCTTGAAACACATGGACGAGCTCTTTCACCTACCGCCATGTCCAATCGCCATGCCTCGCGCTTACTGGCTCCTCGACGATCCGAAATCCCAGAGGATGCTCACATCCCACGTCATGGTCACCCAACCGAGCAAACGAGAATTCAATCGTATTCAGAAGAGGGTTGAGCTCGCAGAGGAATGAATCCGATTGCAAATGTCAAACTAGAGGATACTCGGTATTTATCCGCGTAATGAGTGATGCAAGAATACCTAGTAAAAACCAGATGAATTCAATCAAACCATAGAATCACTGTTCTAGACTTTTTCATCAACATAAACTATAATCAAATTCAACTTGATACATGTTGAAACCCGTGTGTTTTTGTAACGTCCCGGGACAACGCGGAAGTCTCCGCTCATTCACATGCAGATTCGCGGCCCGCCCCCACCACTTCCGACCATCCGTTCCGCTCCAAGCCGCTTCCGAAGATCGCAAAGGGTGCGTTTGATTGCTAATTGCGCCTTGGTTGAGCTTTGTAAACACCTCCAGAGAGCTGGCCACTGTCGCCATTACTTTTCCCCCAGCTACTTTTCATCTCTCGACAGCTCTATTCCTCATCCTTCATTCTCCTCCTTCATCAACCCCTCCCCCGCATCAACCTCAACCTCGGCCTCAACCTCTCGTCGCATCAACAATGGCCTCCTACGCCCACCTCCTCCCCCCCAGCTGGAAACCCCAAGTCACCGCCTGGCTCGCCGAAGACACGCCGTCCTTTGACTACGCCGGCTTCGTCGTCGGCGAACACCCGCGCACCGCCACCCTCTGGGGCAAGTCTGCCGGCATCATCGCCGGCCGGCCCTTCTTCGACGAGGTCTTCCGCCAGTGCGGCTGCGACGTCGAGTGGCACGCCGACGAAGGCGCGCGCATCGACCTCGCCCAGTCCCCCGACGGCAAGATCAAGATCGCGACCGTGACGGGGCCCGCGAGGGGGCTGCTGCTCGGGGAGAGAGTCGCGCTCAACACCCTCGCCAGGTGCTCCGGCGTGGCGACGCAGAGCGAGAGGGTCGTGTCGAAGCTGCGCAAGGCCGGGTACAAGGGCGTGCTGGCCGGCACGCGCAAGACCACGCCTGGGTTCCGGCTGGTGGAAAAGTACGGCATGCTCGTGGGCGGCGCGGACGGGCACCGCATGGACCTGAGCGCCATGGTGATGCTCAAGGACAACCACGTGTGGAGTCGCGGCAGCATTGCCGAGGCCGTGGCGGCGGCCAAGGCGGTCGCCGGGTTCAGCGTCAAGATCGAGGTCGAGGTGCAGAGCGAGGCCGAGGCCGACGAGGCCATTGGCGCCGGCGCGGACGTGGTGATGCTGGACAACTTCACTGGCGACGGCGTCAAGGTGGCGGCGCGCAGCTTGAAGGAGAGGTGGGCTGGCAAGAAGCAGTTTTTGCTCGAGGTCTCTGGGGGGCTGCGGGAGGACAATGTCGAGCCATATGTGTGCCACGGTGAGTTTCTACACCTTCTTTCTCAAAGGGACGACTTTGTTTGTTTACTGACGGGGGTTCATATGGACAGACGTGGACATCATCTCGACGAGCTCGATCCACCAGGGAGTTCCGCATGTCGACTTTTCCCTCAAGATCAACCACTAACTCCATGAAATGATGGACAAATAAAGGCGAGTGTATTTTACGTGTATGTATATGGGTGGTTATGTTATATAACTCTGCAAAGGCAAATCTGGGAGGCTATTCTGATGAGATTCAACTGTGGTTGCTATTCCAACGCAACTAACAAGACAAAAGGCTATACATAAAATACAAAAAAAGTACAGATATCTACAATGTCTCTAGCAAAAAGAGACGACTTTATATTGTTTTTTTTATTCAGTTCACCTCCTCCTTCTTGGATCCAAACAATCCGTTAAACGTCTTGCTCAGCCTCTTGCTCAGCTTCCCGTCAACGTTTGCTCCCGCCGCCTTGGCGTCAATGGTGGCAGCGCTTCCCTGCTGGTGCGTCAGCGGGTTGTTTTGCACTCCCGACTTGTTCTTGTCGCCGGATGTGGTGCAGCAGGATCCTCCCAGGAGAACGCTGGCGTCGTTTCGGGTAGAGGGAACATCCATGGCAGGGTTGGCGGTGAAGAAGTCGGTAGGCTTGATGTGGATCTGGAAAGTCTCAACTGGCCTGGATGGCAAGCAATTGTTAGCATCATATTGGTGATACTCATGAAGGATACAACGAATGACTTACATGACGGGCCAGTCCTCAACACGGGGGTTGTGTGTCAGGCCAAACACGCTCCACACCACAGGGCTGCTCCTCTTGCCATTCGTCGCCCCGTTGGCCTCTCGGTCTGAGAACCAGTCTCCTCGCTTGACCATGTCGGCCACGCCGCCAATCTCCCTTGTGCTCTGGTTCGTAAACTCTCCCGCGGCCCACAGCTCGCCGTCTCGGTAACCAGTCACCCAGGCATTGTGCTGGGCAAACTGCGCTCGCTGGGCGGCCAAGCCTTCGGGGTCGCACAGCAGCATCTGAGTCACTGGTGCCATGACCTTGTAGCCAAGGTTCTTCCCCGAGATGGGGTTCTTCTTGTTGGCGTTTTCCAGCTTGATGAGTCGGTTGAGGCGTGGCTCGGCATCGACCCAGGTGGCCTCCTCGACCTTTTGGCGCTGGATCTTGTAAAAGTTGCCGTAGGGGTTGGTCTTGGGGTCTATCTTTTGCCCGTGGGACTCCTCGACGATGACCTGTGAGTCGGCGCCGTCGTACGAGTCAATGGCCGGGTCGATGCGCACGGCAAAGACGTGCTGGTGGTTTTGCGCCAAGACGCCTGGCGTCATGACGTTGCCGTAGGCACTGACCTTGCCTTGATCGATGCCGGTGACGCTGACAATGCCGGTGGCGCGGGTTTCAAAGGTAATGGAACCGGCAAGATCCAGCTTATAGCACAGGATGTACTCGTAGTTGGCCAGAGTGCAGATGAACTGGACCACAAACTCGCGGTTGCGCGTCACAACGGCCCGGCCGGTGCGGTAGTTGGTGTGCTTCCACAGGATGCCATTGTCTTGTTCGTGCAGACACACCACGGCCTTTCCGGGAGATGGTGAGCCGTCGGGCTCAGTGTTGACCACGTCGATGTAGTGAATCGCGCCCAGACAGTCACATCCCAGCTCTAGATTGTTCGCGGCTCGTCCCATGCCGCCGTCACCAAAGTCGAATGCCTGTTTGCGGTGGAAGGGGGGGCGAGGGTCGGCGTAAGGGACCGTCATCTCACTGAAGCTGAGACGATACATGATGGAGCGGTTGTCGTAGTGAAGATCGTGCAAGACTGCGCCTTCACGGGGGGTGAATCCGAGGCGGAACCTCCACTTTTGCCATTCAATCAGACCATCGTCGTGAATGGTAAAGGAAGCGCCCTCGGGCTGTGTGATGTTGATGGGCTTCAGGTCCGTCCTCAGGGGAATGTCCAGCAGCTCAGGGACGTACTCGCAGCCCTTGTGGTATTCGAACAGCTTGACGGGCTCCTCACTTTGCACCTTGGCCTCTAGCTCATCGCCAATGCCGCCAGTTGCGATTCTCTCGACTCTGACGAGCTTCTTGGTATGCCAATCCATGACGGGGATGATGGGAATTGGGTAGCCGTAGTGGTTGGAGTCGGGATTCTTGTTGCGTGTGTCCTTTGCGTAGACCAATCCCTGCATCTGTCGCGGAATGTCCTTTTCATCGGCATTGGGAGGTCCATAAGGCCATGGCTCGACGCAGACTTCGAAGCCTTCTGGGAGGGTGAATTCGGACATGGCCTGTTTGAACAGATCCGAGTTGACGCAGGCATCATTAAAGTGGTCAAACTCGCCACTGGATCGTGTTAGAGCCTTTGTCTTTTTTTTCTTCTCTCGATCATGTTCCAAGGGGAGACTTACGGGGTGACGTATGGCTGGTGAGGCACCGGAGCAGCTACTGTGGTGACTGCGCCGGTATCCAAGTTGACAATGGCGTTGATGTACTCGGAGCGATCAGCCCGGATAACATCGTGCTCGACAATGGCCTCTCTGGGGGGCCGCTTGGTGTCGTCTGTCAGAGTGCCCGTGTGCTCGGCCTCGAGGAAAGGTTGCAGCTCTGCCTTTTTGGGCTCCTGGACGTGGATGGCTCTGAAGAAGATGGACTCGGAGGCGCCGTGAAGCTTGGCAACGGCGTCCCGGGCCTTGATGTGCTCGGCCTCGGAGAGTGGAGCCAGCGGATGCGGCCTCGGTGCTGCGGTGACGGCCATTGTGATGTGGTTTCCTGGGAGTTGAAGAGAAAGATATGAAGAGTGAAGCAGTGAAGCAACAAGGTATTTAGAGAGATGATGAGTGGCTATCTGCGGGGACGGCCTAATGATCAAGCCAGCTTACTCTGACTCGCCGTATGATATCATAAGATAAAGGCAGGCAGAGAGGAATTGGCGTCGAGTTGGTGCTCATATGACGTTTTGGAATATCGAGTGACACTCCAAGTGGCTGAGACACACTGATGTTTGCTGCAGGATTATCTCGGGGGATGTTGGAGATGTTGGATGTCGAAAGAAGAAGAGGATGAGGATGATGGAATGTTTAAGTATCTGCTCCGAGGAGCAACACGCTCCAAAAGGACCCCGCGGACGACCGGAATGCAAGATCGGGGTGGAGCCGGTCCATCGAGAGCCAAAGCAGCCGTTGAAGCTGGCCAGATGCGCTGATGGCCGTGAATCCAATGGAGGTTTCAACGATACCAGTCCAGTGCATTGGAAGCCCGAGAGGCACAAACGTTGAAGGCGGTGGGGCGGCGGCTGCTCGAAATTGGGGGGTTCCAGCGCCTGCCCCGCGTTTTCGCCGCCGCCCAGCCAATCAGGCGGCTGCTGTGGCGGTATCGCAGCGCCGCTAGCTGCCGCTGATAACGCCCAGAGCCCGCCCAGAGCCCACTGGAGCCAAATCTGCTGGGGATTCGTTGATTTCTCGCCTTTCCGTCTCAGGGCAATTGGCCTCAATCCAGAGGCTTTCTCGACTTTACTTGTCCGAATTGGCTTCAAGATCCCGCGCCGGCACATGACCCCGACCATGCCCGTTTGGGGCGATATCCTGCTGGGCGTGCATGAAGCCTCAGGGCAATGGCCGTTGATGGGTTTCGCCGCTGGTGGCTCGTTGGTTCCGCCGTGTGAGACGGGCTTCTGGTATGTACATGTAATACACACGGTAGCTGGTGACTCTAGCACCTGTGCCTCAGCGACCATCCTGGCTTGACATGAGCTTTATTGCCCTTTTTTGGACATGATCCTTCTGGAACCGGAATCGGAGATGCGTGGGAATGAGGGGTTGTCGGCGGTCCGGAGCCGTGGAGATGGGGATCTCTAGGAACTGGCCGGAGAGGATGCGTGCCCAATTTGGCAATTTTCGTGGTCCCGGCCTTTGACAGCCGTTTACTACGGGCTGAATAGGTGAAGCCATACCCATCTTGTTGTTGGGAGAGTGATGCTACCTGTTGTTTGACCGGAATCACGTTGGTGTGAGATTTTTGCCAAGAAGTCTGCAATTCCGCCGGCAACAACTCACGATAAACCACGCCGCTTGCTTGAATAATCAATCGTAATACAATTATGTGAATGATGGTCATGATTTGGCCAATGTGAGATGAGTTCATTCATACGGTGTGTAGTACCATTCATCCAAGATTGTGATGCGGGCTTGTCATCTTTGCCACGTCCTGTAAGTCTATAGAGTCTGTACACACACACACACACACTCCAGCCGTTGGAAACCATTATCAATTCAACCAACAAACATGGGCCGCTATCATTTAAAGATGAAGCTAACATCCACTTTCTCTATCTTGATATCATCTATAGTTCCAACTGCTTATCTCCAAGCCCCGTCCCGTATGACAATGAATCGGATGGCCTGATCCATTTTGGACAGATACGCCCATCTCCATCTGCTTCCGCCCCGCTACGGAGCTTCACAACTGGCTCCCCGCTCCGCCGTTGCCGCCCTTTGCTTGATCGCGGAGCCGAGCGCGGGGGACGGCCAAAACTGGAAGCAAAAATACATGCGGTGCGGCCAGAGCGAGTTTGGAGGAACAAACGGCTAAGAATAGAGGGTAATTACTAGTAGGACATCACACTGAGACGTTTCTGTTTCGGAATGCAGAGTCGCTTGCCCGTGAATTCTTGTCTGTCTCGGAAGTCGGCGGCTTGCTCGCACTTCTGTAACACCCTGGGATATCTGACAAGTCACCGGCTCGTTTGAACTCCTATGCACTCTCTTTGGGTGATCATTGCGCCTTTTCAGAGGAATAGTATAGCTGCATTTCATCACAAAATGTTCATGAAACAACCCGAGGCAACTAAAAATAGCCCACTGGCGAGGGTCGCTGGACAGGATCGACAGCTCTGATACCAATATATGCGAAACCAAACATGTAGCAACCTCCAAGCGTAAACAACAAGGCCGGGCCTGAGCAGCGTGGCATCTACCGACAAGGCCAGCCTGGCCCGATCTGCATGTGCCGTGATTCAAAAGTCATGCCACTCCGGGCCGCCGCTGGAACTCATCTGTCGTAGCCTCGCACCTTTGGCGTTTCATGCGTGCTGCCACGGATCATTTCGGAGGCGAACGGCCTGTAGCACCAGCAACCCGTCACATCCAATCCAGTCTGCACATGCAGGGTCAAGCTTGACAAATTCGGTTTGATCTTCATGCTCGGCTAGGGAATAGGTAAGGAAAAGGATGAGCTGGAGAGAATGGATCGACTGGCGCTGTACATATCGAGTGCACGATGCGTCCTCTGATCGGCGCGTGTTCTTGCACATACTGTACGCATACGTCAAACCATGCGTCCTCCACAATCTTCATCGTCACTCCACAAATAGCTTCCTTGTTGCATTCCAGCGGTGTTGGCTGAGGTTTTGCCACACGCACTCCCTTGTTGACGTACCATGTGGCTCAGCCATCGACATCTCCAGACAAGCATACGAAAAGAGTCAGCCTCAGCCTGGACCCGGATGCCGGCCGGTGGAGGCTGACGGCTTGCTTCTTTTTTTCTGACGACTGCCTCGAGGGTTTCTGTCATCAATTAGCCCTACAGCTCCGCCTCCCCTCGGCCCGTGCGGCAAAAGACGACTGGCGATCTAGATTGCGAGAAATACAAAGATTTTAGTGGATTTCTCGTACCAGGAACGAGGACAGATGGTATTGGGCTTGCTGATGAAAATAGAAACTGGAACCGGCGAAACCTAGGACGACGAGTACGAGACCTGGAAGACGAATGGCAGCATGTGAGTCAAGCTGCAGCAAGCACTAGACTTGTTGGATTACTCGTACGGTTGAGGCCCTTTTCTCGTCCCTTTTGCCGGCCGTGACCGTGGATAGATGCATCTACGGGGTGATTGGCGAGCCGAAATCGAATCATTTCTCACCTCTCCAAAGGCCCAGGCCTACGTTACAGCCGGCCATCGCTAAGCAGATCGCCTACTCGCACTCTGTGCTAAATTCTGACTCTCACGCAGCACGAGATGCCGTCCAGCAGCTGTTTGTTTGTTTGTTCAATTGATACGAGAGAGACGCGGACATTAGCCGCATGCAAGATTACGAACGGGTCATCTCGCCAAGAAAAAGCTTGTGTTGTATGCTACCGCCTCTTTGGATTTCATCGCCATCGAAAGGAACGGGGCCTAGAACTAGCTTCCCATTGCATTTTCCTGCTACTAGGTATTGTTTCCCATCAAGTCCTTGATTGTGCCAAGTAGCGCAGCTAGCACGTAATCTGAGTGTTTTTACGAAGCTATTGCTGCTCTAACAGTAGATGGATTCCCCATGGCGTCGCTTATCATGGCCGTTGAAATTAGAGCCCGGAAATGATGGAGACCGGGACAGGGGCAGAGATCCATCCACCGGAAAAAAAAGATACGAGCTGATAAGACGAAAGAAGAGGGACGGTTTCAGATGCTTGATTAAAGTTTTCCTGGCATTGACGACGAGTATCTGCAACTTGAAAAGTAGAAGGTATTTTAGAGTTGGGAGAGGGTGATGGCATTCTGCACCGCTTTTGCGTCGTGGGGGAAATGAAATGGAGGACGGATTGATGGTCAACTGGGAGATGCAAATTGCGAAACAAGCCAAGAATTTCACATGCTGAGCATGGCAGCAGTTGGGTGCTGTAGATGGCAGGCAACACCACTAAAAGTGCCTACTAGTAAACCCCCCCCCCCCGTGGCGCGAATTTTGCTGCTGGCCGTAGGGGTCCATGGCCCCGAAATGACGACATCTCCACAGTTTGTCCAGTTCAGCTGTCAGCAATGGACGGATGGACCACCAGCTGCAGAGGCAAAGAGAAGGAAATGGACATTTCATGCGACGTGTAGACAGGGTAGGTAGATGGGTACGACCTTTGATTACATTGTAGCCATGTGAAGAGGAGCAACAATGCACCCTGGGGTCAGATTGATAAGAAGAGAAGAGATGAAACAGCAAATCCGGTGCAGAGCGTCACAGAAAGGCGCCAAAGGCGT
Source organism: Trichoderma pleuroti (assembly GCA_001721665.1). Taxonomy (NCBI): domain Eukaryota; kingdom Fungi; phylum Ascomycota; class Sordariomycetes; order Hypocreales; family Hypocreaceae; genus Trichoderma; species Trichoderma pleuroti. Next base: position 26,558 of record MDJU01000408.1, read on the forward strand.
CGACGATCTGCTGCAAACGAACCAACAAGATCGCTGCACTAGACACCTTTGGCGTTTCATGTGTGCCTTGTAGGAACTGAATTGATCCCCTTTTTTTTCCCGAGCCAAAAGATCACGTCACCCGCCAGCCGTTGCCTCTACGCGCCCAGATACGGTGCAAGCTGCAGCTCATTGCCTTGGTAGGGAGGTGGTATGTGTAATCCATTAGGCACATCACTGAATGTACGTGTACCTGTATGTGCCTGTATGGAGGGCTTATCATCGGCAAGGCCTCTCACCTCTCACCTCACCTCATCCTCCACTGATTACTTACTTCCATGCAATCTTGCGTCCAGAGGCCGTGATTTGTTAGTGCGAGTCGCAGGCCATTGCTGCGTCTGCCAATAAAATATAAGTATCTCGTACGGCTTGTCCGGTGCGGCGAGTGGGTTCGTTGCAGGTACCGGCTACCTGCTAGTCGCGATTTAGTGGCCCAAAAGCCGTGCTAAGCTCAACACCCCTATTTTCCTTGCAATTTTTAGCTCAAATCTCCCACGCCCAAAAAACAAGGCCGAAGAAGCAGAAGAAGAAAAATACCACTGGACGGAACAAGAGTGACATCAAATAGCACATGGGAAGCACCGCATGCATCCACCCTCCTCTGTCAAACCCAAACTTTTCATAATCCTGTTCCCTCGAGTCCCCCCCTTCTTCGGCTTCTTCAAGGCTTTTTCTTTTCCTTTTTTACGATTCGAGGGCCTCTTTTTACTTTCTCGTCAATCGTTTCAAAAGACTCTCTCGTCTGAACTTGAGCATCTTTGCCCCCCCCCTCCTTTCGTCATCCCCTCTTTAGTTCCCTATTTCTTGCATTGGTCTCCGTATTCCGCATTCTCGTATCCCGACGACGCCTAATCAAGCGAGAAGCAATAAACGAAGAGATACGGATAACTGAGAAGAGAAGGAAAAAAAAAAGACGAGAACCCACTGCTAGCCCCCCCTGCTAAGCGGAAGCAAGCGAGCTTTTTTTTTTCTTTTATCTTCTTTGGAGTGGTGCTCTTTTCTCTTGTACTTTTTCCTGGTCGACTTTCTCGGCTGTCACATTGCGATTTGCAGCTATTCCATGGTCTGGCTGCCAGCTTAATCTCGATTGCACCCTTCTCGATTCGTACCCGGCATCTACGGCATCGACGTCGACGTCAACTCTTTGGTCTACGAGACGGGTAAACAGAAACACAAGAAAATACAAGAAGAGAGACAGAGAGGCGCCAACCATGTTGAACCCTCGCCGCGCCTTTCTTGCGGCGGCGTTCCTCTTGACCGTCTTCTTCCTCATCTCACGATCGCACAACGCCGAGCAGAGCCCCTCCAGCTCGACCGAAAGCAGAAATGCCGAAGCAGAGGCGCTGGCCGCGGCCAATGCGCAGCCGCGGCTGCCTCCGCCGCCTCCGCAGAAGCCCATGATTGACATGTCGGGCATGTCGACGTACGAAAAGCTGGCCTACCAGTACGAGTACGACATCGAGTCCAAGTTCCCCGCCTACATCTGGCAGACGTGGAAGTACACGCCGGGCGAGGGCGAGTTCCAGTTCCGCGAGCAGGAGGCGTCGTGGTCGATTGAGCACCCGGGCTTCATCCACGAGGTCATCACCGACGCCGTGGCCGACACGCTGCTGCAGCTGCTGTACGGGAGCATCCCCGAGGTGCTCGAGGCGTACCACGCGCTGCCGCTGCCCGTGCTCAAGGCCGACTTGTTCCGCTACCTGATCCTGTACGCGCGCGGCGGCATCTACTCGGACATTGACACGTACGCCATCCGGAGCGCGCTGGAATGGATCCCGCCGCAGATCCCCAAGGAGACGGTGGGCCTGGTGATTGGCATCGAGGCCGACCCCGACCGGCCCGACTGGGCCGACTGGTACAGCCGGCGCATCCAGTTCTGCCAGTGGACGATCCAGAGCAAGCCCGGGCACCCGGTGCTGCGCGACATCATCAGCCGCATCACCAACCAGACGCTGGCCATGAAGAGGGAGGGCAAGCTGTCGGCATTCCAGGGCAACCGCGTGGTGGACCTGACGGGGCCGGCCGTGTGGACAGACACCATCATGGACTACTTCAACGACGAGCGCTACTTTGACATGGAGAACAGCAAGGGCAAGATTGACTACCGCAACTTTACGGGCATGGAGACGAGCAAGCGCGTGGGCGACGTGGTTGTGCTGCCCATTACGAGCTTCTCGCCGGGCGTGGGCCAGATGGGCGCCAAGGACTATGACGACCCCATGGCATTTGTCAAGCACGACTTTGAGGGTAAGTTGCGATGAATGGTGTACAGACAAGAACAAAACCATGCGCAAGGCTAACTGTGTGATTTTTCCTCAGGAACGTGGAAGCCCGAAAGCGAACGGCATATCGGCGAGGTCCAGCAGGAGCTTGGCGAGGGAGAGGAGGCTCCGAAAGAGCAGTAGAGAAGAAGGAGAAGAAGGAGAAGAGCCTCGACAACCTATAATTGCATGACCAAGTTTTCGGGAGGAATTGTTTTTTTTTTTTTTTTTTTTTTT
>MDJU01000409.1:0-29067 GCA_001721665.1 Trichoderma pleuroti
ATTTACAGTAGCTTAGGTATTAATTTCTAATATATAAGCTATTATAAGCCACTAGCGTACTTTTTTTACTATATCTTTAAAAATTAATATAAAATTAAAAGAAAAATATTTAATAAAAAGTAATTATATATTTATTAAATTTAGCTATTTATTTACTATATTATAATTTTATTTTATTTCTTTACTATATACTTTTATGTTAAAATTACTATATAGAAATCTAGATTTTAGTGGATTTACTATGGGGTTTTGAAACTGGATCGTCACTTTTGGACTCCCACTGCACACTCCATCTCGTACCCAGAGCTCCAATTTGGGCTCTTTTGAAGCTTCCATTCCCAGCTCCAGTCATAGGTGCTCATACATACAAGCAACGAACATCAGCCTCATATTAATTAATCACTACATGGCTAGTTACTGTATACGCAAAGCCTCCTTTTTTTCGCCTTCTTCTTTTACATCACCAATCACTCGCCGGACCACTCATTCATCCCAACAATTTAACAACAGCAAGCGCATAACCCGAGACAAAAATGACCAAAACGCCATACTCCTTCGCTTTCAACCTACGTATTCAGCCAGATGACTCACGCCGACGCCTCTAGGACGAACCCAAAATCCGCGAATATGCATCTTCCACCTCTCCCGCCAACTCCAGCAGCGACACAATGACAATCTGATGAGTCAAGTTGGGCAGCCTATCTCTGTGCAGCCCAATCCATTCCAGCGGTGGCGTAGCCTCTCCCATGTCTCTCAGCTGAGGCGTTTCGATAATGGGCGGCTCCAGCGCGAGATACTCGTACTTGGACTGTGGCACATTCACCTCGGCCGTAATCTTTTGCTGCTCGCCACCTTCACGCTGCCCTTCTTCGGCTTCTGGCACACCCGTGATCTTGACTGCCGTCAGGGGCAGCTGCCGGCCCCATGTCTCCTCCAGCGACTTGTTGTGCTTCGCCCACATGCCTCGGATGTAGCTGATGCGGGAGTAGTTCCAGCCAACCTCGACTTTGCCTTCAAAGGCGCTCTTGAACAGGTAATCAATGTGGTTGCTGTTCGGCGCTTGCCACGTCTGCATCGCCGCTTCGACTCTCGGCACCTTGAGGATTGTACCACCCCGCGATCCCGTAGACCGCTGCACCACGTCTTCCACGGACATTTCGCTCAGCGTCTTGGGGGCTTCGATATTCCTAACCCCTGCCAATCCAATCCGAAGCTGTCCCAGCGTCATCCTCAGGATGCTGTGTACCCGTCGTTGCTCAATGCTGGCGGCAAACCGCGCGTACGCATTGAGCGCCTCCATCTTGAACACCTGGTGATCGTAAAACGTGTTGGGGAACACGCCCAGGTTGAGTGCCCGTAGTGTCACGACAACATCCGTGTCGAGCGAGATGGGTGACTTGGCCATGGTATCGTCCTCTGGTAGCTTGGGAACTCTCGTCGGCGCCGAGACCGATGGACGTGCCGCCGTAGATTTTCGTCTCATAAACTTTTCAATTTCCTTGAGCGACAACTCAAAATTCTCCCTCCTCTCTTGCATGAGCTTCTGCACAGCCTGGTAGAGCGCGACGGCTTGAGCGGCTGACGTCGCTGTGCCAAATACCTGCACGGCATCGCCATCAAAGATCGCCACAAGACGGTCTCCTCGCCCATCGCTGGTCTCTCTCACATTGTACATCATAAACTCCAACGAGGTAATGTCCGCAATTAAAAAGGCCTGATAATCAAATGCGGCCTTGACACGTAGCTCGTTGAATGCGATGGAGGCTTGCACAAGAGGTGTTTCATTGAGCGCTTCTTCTCGCTTCGGCCAATGAATCGAGGTCCGCAGTCGGAAGTGCTGCAAGGCAATGAAACCACTCAGACGACCGGTACAGTCAATGCCAATCTTGTCAAAACCCAGACAGAGGTTTTGCTCCCAGTCTGACGTCTTCTTGGACGACACCCAAAAGTTATTAATCTCAAAGACGGATTTGCCAATCGCCTGCCCCATATCAACGCTGACATCAAGGGCCGCGATGGATATAGTCGCCGTCCAGGGAAAGGCCGCCGTAGCAGCCACCTGCTGATATCTCTGAACCAAGTGTCCCTGCGATGTCTCCGTTACTAGCTTTGGAGCTGGTGGTGTGGTGTCTGCACTTCTGAGGTCCTTTGGATACCAGATTTCACGGAATAGCAAAAAGTCTTGTACTTGCTTGGCGTTGATGGACACCTTCATGGGGCTCACACTCAGAATGGCCGAAACACCACTTGTGCCGCTGACGTGCTTGCTATTCATGAATGAAAGGGTGACTGTGTCGACTTCGAAACTTGCAGTCGACTCTCTCGAGTATACGTGCTGCACTGAAGCTTGTGGCTTATAAAGAACACCGGATATGGCAAAGAAATTACCGTGCTCTTGCGAAGAGACCGTGTTGAGCGTAAAGTAGACACTTTCAAAGCTTGTCGTGGCGGCAACACGGGCTATCGGCTGACAGCTTAGCGAAAACTCCTGTCGGCAAATACGGAGGCCCAGATTCAGCTTGACGCGACCCAATACCGCACTTGGATCTGCGGTGAGGATGTTATCCTCATCACCAGACTTCTCAGGCTTCAATTTCGGCGGCTCGGGCTTCGGGGCTGGTTCGTTGTCATTGTCTTTCCTCACGACTTCCTTCACGCTCGCCACAATATCCATGATCAGCGGAACCACCGAGGGGTACAGAATATTGCTCGAAGCATCAATCTTGACTTCGCCAGACAATGCAGGGTCATCCTTGCCGTTGTCACGATATTCCGCTTTCCATGCAAGCCCGGGACTGCGTAGGACCGCACCACTTCCTGTGTCGTCCGTGGTAAATTGGCCATATTTCCCCGCCAGTGATGGGCGGTCGTTTCGTAGCGGTCGAGCAGAACCCTTCGCACTTGATACATAAACAACGGCGCCCGCAAAATCAGCGTCGACGAGCAAGCTCTCAAGTCGTTTGTTACCAAAGATGCTCCGTGAATTCTCAGTCTCTGGTGCAGTCGCGGGCTTCTTGCTGGCGGCAGTATTGTTATTGTTTTGCGCCGCCTCTGTATTCCACTGCACTGACGCCCGCCGCACATTCTTTGCTGATAACGATATTGATTCAACCAAGTTTGCAGCAGGGACGATAAACGCCGACGTCAATCTCAAATCCAGCGATGCGCCCACGGCTTGGAATGCTAGACGACGAGCGTCTGGGGTGGAAAAATAAGCAATGTTGAAAATGATTTGCGGGAGAAGCGCAGAGTGCACAGATCTGATATTTCGATCTTGGCCAGGCGGTACCGTCTGCAGCTGAAAGTCTTCTATAGCCAGTCGCGCGGACCTCTTGGTCCTCGTACCGAATTCAATGAGCCGGATTGACAGCACCAGGTCCTCTTCATCGCTTTCCTGATGGCCACTTTCGTCCGCAACGTTCCAGGAAGCACGGATGTTGCGTAGTTCGAAGCGATATACAACCGATCCCAAGATGGAATCGAGGATATCCGTATACTCCGGTAGTACCTCATCATCGTTGATGGAGATGCGAGGCTTCGATTGTCTAAGTTTCCTTAGGTAGTCTAATTCTCGCGATGTGTCCAGGTCCTTGATCTTTGTTCCGAGGTAACCCAGCACATCCACAGCCGTAGAGGTCGTCTCCGGTGACACATTTACGTCAAAGTCATCGCTTCTAAAGTTGAACGACCACTCATCGTTGCCGTCATCTCCAGGGCTAGAGCTGGCTGATACTGTAAAACTAGCACCAAAGTTTCCGCATGATCTCATGTTGTCCTCGGTTCCCCTTGCAATGTCAAATCCAACGTGTCTGAGATTCAGATGGACTTCTGGATACTTGAGAATAGGACCGTAGATTTCATGACGATTAGACGCCCGTAGATATGCTTTATCCATAGAAAAGAGTACGTGGGCAATCGCCTCGGTATCAGACTGCAGTGACGTTTTGGCGGCAACTTGCAGTCCAGCAAAAGCAAGGTGGACGGCGTACACGAGATTCGAGCTTGGCTTTTGGACCTCTTTTGTCTCGCTGGTTCCAAAGATGTCTTCTACATGCTCCTGTATGGACTTGGCCTGCTGCTGCACCTCCTCAATGGCGGTGGAAATCTGGGGTCGGTTCAGCGCTGTGAGAAGATTATATATAGCCGATGCATCGAGGCACATCACTTCCACGGAGCAGAGTATATTCAATATGCTTTCCCCCTTTTGTCCTTGGCTCATTGTGACTCGTCCATTGGTAGGCGGCAACTGTAACAGAGATATAGTGCGAGAGTCGTTCTTGACATTAATCTGCATCTCATGGGAGTTCTCCTTGATGTCAAAGTCAAAGATGATTTCTTTGGACGAGTTGGCCGCACACGCTGCCCGCGCCACGACACCAGAAATTTGATACGTTAGAGTCGGGACCAGAGGTAGTCTAATCTCGTAAGCATCCAAGAACGTGGCAATGTTGATCCTAAAGCTCGGTGGGCAATTGGCCTTCTCCACGGGCGATTGCGGTCTTGGTGAGTCTGGAAGCTGTGTCTTTAAGCGGTAGAGTTGGGCAATTTCATCTCTAAAGAGAAGATCGAGAACTTCCATAAGACCGATAGGATCCTGCTTTACGGCAAGAGTCAAGCTCTGGCTACTGGCCGTCGCCTTGACCTTGTGCGCTGCCGCCTCATCGGCCGATCGCAGTTCATGGGAGACACACAGACTGGGCTTTAGGAATTGGGACCAGCCGAGCGGGTGTGAATGACTCTTGAGCGAAGAAGTGACAGCGTCGCAGTTGATCATCAGACTCGTCAGGGTTGCGCCATCAGTTGTATCAAATGTCAGTAGAGATGCCTTCAGTCCATCACCCAAAGTGTTTGCACTCAGGTTGACTGTTTCAAGCTCAATGGATCCTTTGATTAGCTCAAGAGCAATATGAAAGGCAGATGATGACTTCTTTGGCGGTTTTGGGGGCTCCGAAACTATCTTCTGAACAGAAGATGGTGGTGGTGGGCCTTGACTCTGGCTTCTGTTGTATAATCGCAAGACATCGTCTGCCAGAACACACAGTTCCCAGTTCAAGTTGATCGAAGCATTGCCGCAGCATATATTCAACACCGTTACAGGAATAGTCCCTAAAACGGCGGTAGTAGGGTCGCCCAGCTTTCTCTCAACCCTTGCACTGAGGTCTACGAACCCAATTTTGTTTTCCTTTGGTCCTGGATCGAGTACCAGGCAGATTTTGCCAAGCCTGCAGGCGCCAAGGAGAGGGTATAGTTCTTCCTCTTTCCCATCATTTGGTTCAGTATCGCCAAAGATTTTCTTTAATAGGAGAGTATTCGAAACATTGCCCAAGTCCCAGTTTCTCCACTTCTCAAAAGAGCTCACTACACGTTGAACTGCGTCGGGTGGGAGAGCTGGCGATTGACCCCAGCATTCTTGCGTCAGGCGAGCTTTTTCTATTTCATTCTTTGTGTCCCAAATCTGACGAATTCGTGTAATCATCTTCCAGGAATCAACCGTCCTCAAGTGCTGAGGTGCAGATCTAAGAACCGCCGAAGGCCTGATGAGGAAAGCAGGGTCATTTGTTGCCTCTCCCACCTGCAGGAGTCGAAGAACAAAGTATTTGACGCATGTCGAATGATGCTCATTGGCTTCTGTTAGTAACCGCTCCAGCTCTGTAGCGACGATTCCCGTGCGATGAATCAAAGAGGCAAGGTATTCAATCTTGCCGGATGCAGTTCTTCCAGCGATTGAACCAATATCGGCATCAAAATACGTGATTTCTTTGGCTCCCAAAGAGACTCTAACGCCGTCTATTTGCAGCACCACCGCTGCTTGTGGCTTGTGGACGGACGAAAGGCGCTCAGAGGCAGACATTTCGACGGAGCCTAGACGCAGATCTAGCGAGGTCCTGGAATTGACGACACCTCGCTCTTTTGTAGTTCGAGTCACAAGAGAGACTTTGGATATTGTCAAGTCATATTGATCTAGCTCTTCCTCGGACGGATCTGGAGAGTCTAGTGTCGATGAGTTGAGAAACCGGACATTGATTCTAGGCGCCTTGACCATAATATCAGTCATTTCCCCGCTGATATTTGCCTCCTTTTTAGACTTGAAAATTTCCGTTATGGTGCTAGATTGGAGAGAATCCAGCACATCTTCAGGCTCAGTCGGCTGCAGGGCCGCCAGCAGAATAGTTGCATGACGCACAGCTTCAGGCGTAACAAAGGCACTTATTCCAGAGGGGAACTCAATAATGGTGCTAGACTGCGCGTGGTTTTCACTAAGATCAGCGGGATCAATATCGTTCAGGTCCTTTTTCAGCCGATTAAAGAAGTTCATATCTTCGCGTTCAATAGATGGAAAAGTCGCGTCTCGAGAATCCGGTCTGACGCCTTCTAGGGGGAAGTTTGGCGTAAAATACTGGCTTGAGAAAGCAATGGCCGACTGCTCAGGGTTTTCATGTGCTGAAAAATCGCCAACGGTACTGTAGAAGGAAGACCGTCTGCCGGGAGAAACAGACTGCTCGCCCTTGTCAAATTCAGAGCGAGAACCTCTCATAGCTGCGGACCGTATCGACAAACTGTCTCCGAATTTCGATGGTCTACGCATGGTGCGGGGACTGTTGAGACGAAAACTGCTACTACTCGAAGTACTGGCGAAGGAGACAAACGATTTTTGGCGAGTCACCCTCCGCGAGCGGGAGCTCATTGTACTCGGAGCCGAGACCTTATCGTACTCGGCTTCACCGAGCGGAGGGGGAGGAGGTGGCATGCACTGCGCAGGGGGGTCGACCTGCTCGGGGATATAATCGCTACCTGTACCAGGAAGGATTAAGAACGGTGTTCGGTCTGTTCGCTGATCCTCGCGATAGATGAGATCTTGCTGGATTTTGCGCTCCTCGGTGAAGTGGAATTTCCTTCCAACAGTCGCAAGTCGAATATCTGTCCTCAGATATGCTTGGGTTTCAACAGGGTGCTGCGGACGCGCCTTGTGTCTCGCCGCTGACTCTGCATTCATGCATGAGAACTGGATATTTGGTATGAGCACATTTGCCCGCTTAGAATAATGTGACCGGGCCCAGTCATTGCTATTAACGTCGATGGTGTCGGTGGAGAAGCAGAAGACGCTCTCTTCCACGTGTATCCAAAGGCGGATTGACTGGACGGCAACACGGACAAAGGTTACGTCGTAGAAGATGAGAGAGGAATACGGGACAAGGGCGTTCTCCACGTCATCAAATGTGAATCCAAATGCTGGTCCTGCTTTGGTTAAAGCCGCCAAAAAATCGGGTGTGCATTCTCCGGCAACAGTGCCAACAGAAACATCCCAGTTACAAAGGTACGTTGGCTCTGATGGAGGTAGGCCAAATGTGCGGTGGCCATATACCCGAATGCCATCAATGAACAGTTGCGTGCTGGAAGACGACATACTGGGGGAATCTAAATCGCTATCGGAGCTGCCCAAGGACAGACTCAAGGGGCTTAGATCAAGTTCCATATCCATATAGTAGTTTGTAAAGCGCAAGTCCAGAGATAACGAGGCCAGTTCGCCCTGCAAATAGCTCTTGGCAGAGTAAATATTCGTTGGAACCAGTAGGCGAGGGTCGTCCACTCTAATGGCCAAAATGACATCCATATCATTCGACTTTTTAGGAGGGGGTCGGATAGCCACCATCTCGGTATCCGGATTCTGTATCTTGGCCTGCAGCTGCTCCTGGTATTCGTCTTGAGTTTTGAAATGGACATGCTCTCCGAAATAATTATCCTTGAGGACCATGACGTATCGGACCAAGAATCCGTAGAGGTAAACGCATGGTGATTGTGCGTGGATGTTCAAGACCAAAGTGTCCGTGTTGGCAGGAGAAGTCGTGGCGTTGTATTGATAACTTCCATTAACCCCCAAGCCCTCAATATGACCGAGTTCCTTGGATTTCACAAAAGTCGCCTGGGTACTGGACTGAGAGGCATGCAGTGCCAAGTCAAGAGTGTCGGCTCGGACGTCAAAAGGAATACTGTTTGTGCTTGGTCGAAACTTATCAAGGGGTATACAAGTTTCGGCTTTCAGTTCCGGACTGGACAGAATAAGAAACGAATTATCGTCCATTGCAGTCGCTTTGTCGATGATATTCCCATCGTTGACGTTGAGAAATATTTTGACATTTTGCAAGCTGAGGTGAAGGTGATACAGAAAAGGCGTAAAGACGAGGTATTCAGCAGGAGGCCCTGCCGCCCAGTCGTCAACCAAGTCAACAATCAGAAAGATGTGATCTCTCAAGAGATACATATCCATGCCATCAAAGGTCAGGTTGAAATGCCAATTACGTAGCATGTTCCACGAGAGAGGAGTTGCCAGATCGCATGAGATTTTCAGAGCACCAGATCGCCAAAGCAAATCGTGGTTGACACTGCTCCACAGCTCAGAAGTCGGCAAGTGAACGTTGCACTTGTTTTTATACCCAGCCGAATTCGCAACCATGTCCATGTAGTACCTGATGGTGGAGTTTTGAGGAAGCTTGAATTCGAGCCAGCCGGCAGGGCGAGACTGGATTGCTTCGCTTTTGGAGTTTTTCTTGCCCCTAGTCCGATGCTTGCGCGTATTGCGAGCCATATCCTGCTTGACCATGGGCTCTTTACCACGCCAACGCCAATTCTTGGACTCTTCCCTTATCGGGATGCGCAACGTGACTGTGTCTTCCAATTCTACCAGCAGGTCGAACTGCGTGGGTACTCTCCACGCGCCAACTAGAAGCGGCCCGGTAGCACTGCCATCTTTCGACAGGGAGGGCACAAAAACACGCTGTAGATCAGCCCTTTGCCTGTCGGCCCACGGCCCGTAATTCATTGTCCCCCCTTTCACCAACAACTGCACTCCCCATGCCGGTGGCTCAGATCCGTTGATGTTCAAGGACGGGTCCAGTTGCCTCTGGCGATGAGCTTCTTCGGTGACCTTGCTGACGGCATCCCAGAATACAGTCAACTGGCATAAAGGGCTATCAAGAATGGTCGAAACAGCAGCATACTCAACAGGGGCCCATCGAGTCTTATCATCTATGTCCTGATCGTCAAGATACCGTGATAGACCTTGCCATTGGACAACTCCAGGGACGTGAGCCGGCACAACTCCCCCGCCAGCTCGAGCGTCACTTGAGAATGACTCGACAGACCTCCGCCAGTATGGCACCATGTTTCGCAGCGAACTAAGCGCCTTGCGCCTTTGCTGGCGGAAATACGACTTCCTTGGGACATGCTGTGGTTCCTGAGGCATGCTCTCCCGTTCCCGTTTAGCACGTGTTGCCTGATCTTCCTTAAAGTCCAGGTTGTCCATCATTTCCACCACGGGATGCTCCAATTCGAACTTGAATACTTGTCGATATTGGTCCACGGTCTTTGTCTCTGTGGCATCAACGTCTCCGGAGAGGGAGTCGGCTTTGACGATGAGAATTGCCTTTGTATTGTCATTTCCGAACACCGCTGCGGCCTTCTCGCATTCAATTTGGATAGGAAATAGTTTGAGGATAAAGGGCAGCTCTTCGTTCTTGTCCTCTTCGCTTTCGTCGCTACTACCGCTATTCGAGCCAGTGCTTGGTCGACTTGCGTTTCCATTCAGCGGTTTGTTGCTCTTCTCCCGGGAAATGGGAGCTCGTTCGGACGAATCCTCATGGGTCGTATTTCGCGATCGTAAGCCTGGGTCGCCCTTTTCATCAAATGCCCCTGTGCTTGAGCTTGCGCCAGATGAAGTTGGGTCGATGATGCCGGCGAGAACCGAGTCGTATGCCGGGCTGCGGTTGTAGACAAACCACTCGAGACCGACAAGATTCACGTTTATGCGGCATGGTAAATTGGAATTCCTTTCTCTTGCCGATGCCACATTGCCCTCTGCTTTCGACACGAATATGTCGGCATCTCTTACGCGGCGCAACCAATATCGCCATGTAATGTCTCCGTGCTGCACCAAAAACGTTTCGTTGGAGCCGTGATATCGCAAGCCCATGAAGAATATTCGTCCGGCTAAAAGAGAGACCTGAAGCGCCTGGATGTCAAGATATATGCGGTATCGATGCCAAGTCCAGGTCCTAATGCCATAGGACACGATGGAGCCAAACACTCGATTGAAGTAGAGCAGGAAGAAGATGGCGAGGATCGCGGACAGAATGATGAAGATGAGAAACTCACTAGACGGAGACACACTGATTAATTCACAACGAACAAGTTCATGGCCAGTGTAACTCACTAATTGAAGCCCGGCCGCGGCTGGCCAGGTCCGATATCCGGAATCACCAGACGTTCCATCTCGACGACACCTTCGCAGAGCTTCCCCACGCCCGCCGGAGCTCCAATAGCATTGTCCGTGGCCGCCGCTGTCCGAATGTCGGGGGTTATCGCGAGAGGCGTCGGTTGATGCTCAATGCCGGGACAATGCTCTTGTTCATGGCTCCGAAGCTGCGGTAGAGAGGCGGTGCGCTTCGACAAGGCGCTGCGAGGCTGTTGGGTTGGTGATGGAAGATCAGCTGGATGGATTTCAAGGTCCAGGTGGAATTGGGATTGGCATCCACTGCGGTTGCCCCCTACGGAGCACTGGAGCTACCCGCTAAATTGCCCTTTTCAGCAGTGACCATCCACTAGCGGCCAGTGGAGCTTTATGCACGAGCTACTGTAAGCACGCAGCACATGCTCTGTACATCATCTGGATGTATTTCCACGCCACGCGCTGGTGGGCGGGTACATCCCCCGGGTCCAAGCTCCGGCCGCGACGCCTTAGTACCTTAGTAGTTTGGGAGCCAACGAGGGCCATGACCAGTCGATCTGATCTTGTGAGCTTCGTCACACCTTCGTCGCTTCTTCCTCTTCCTCCATAGCCACGGAGCTTGACTTGATCGCTCCGAGTGCTGTGCTGTTCTGTGCCTCGACAGCAAACTTTGCTTGATTCCAGCTCAGCAGAGCCATGAGCTAATCTCCAGCCCTGCTCTCCTCCCAGCGCTTTATCCAGACTCTCTCCCCCGATCTCCAGAGGGTCGCGTCGTGGCCATCATGCCTGATCATGGCACCGGCCAGAAGTTCACCACCGCCACCACCATCGTAGCAGGTGTCGCGTCTATAGTAGCAACGCTGCTGTCGGTGATGTAAGCTCTCCGTTGCTCTTCTCCTGGCCGCGCAGCTTTGCTGACCAGCCTCGACAGCTCAATATGGCTCCAAGCAAAGAACTATCGCAAGCCGCTGCTGCAGCGCTACGTCGTCCGCATTCTCCTCATGGTGCCCATCTACTCGATCGCGTCGTGGACGAGCATGGTTTCCCTAAAGGCCGCCGCCTTCGTGGACCCGATCCGAGACATCTACGAGGCGTTTACCATCTACACCTTTTTCCAGCTTCTTATCAACTACATGGGCGGAGAGCGAGCGGTCATCATCATCCCCCACGGTCGGGCGCCAGTCCATCATCTGTGGCCCATGAACCATTTCCTGCCCAAGGTGGATATCTCAGACCCGTATACCTTCTTGGCCATCAAGCGGGGCATCCTTCAGTATGCATGGCTCAAGCCCATCCTGGCTGTCGCCGCCATCATCATGAAGGCTACCGATACCTATCAGGAGGGATACATTGGAGCTAAGTCCGGCTATTTCTGGAGCGGCATCATCTACAACATCAGTGTCACAGTCAGCCTGTACTCTCTTGGACTGTTTTGGGTTTGCATGCACCGAGACCTAGTACCGTTTCGGCCGGTCCCCAAGTTCTTGTGTATCAAGCTTATCATCTTTGCCTCCTATTGGCAGGGATTCTTCCTATCGATTCTAGTCTGGCTCGATGTCATCCCTGATGACGTTCAGGGCTACACCCGCGACAACCTTGCTGCGGCTATCCAAGACGCTCTTATCTGCGTGGAAATGCCCATGTTCGCCGTCGCCCATTGGTATGCCTTTTCTTGGCATGATTTTGCCGACAACCGCATCCAATCGGCTCGTATGCCCCTCAACTATGCGTTCCGTGACGCATTCGGAGTCAAAGATCTCATTGAAGATTCCAAGGAGACATTTAGGGGCGACAAGTATGGTTACCGATTCTTCGACTCTGGAGACAGGATCATGGCCCATGAAGACTCGAGGTCAAGATTTGCTAGATTAAGAGAAGGGATGCGGTACGAACGCGGAGGCCAAGGGAAATATTGGATTCCCAAACCGGGAGAGGTGAATGCGACGTCGCCGTTGCTGGGCAATGGATCGTCCAGTTCCACTCGCCCTGATCAGTTGAATGAGAACGCACATGGCACATTTGAGGAGCCTGAAATTGATGCCGATGAGGAGCATTTGTACGACAACGCCCGGCAGCTGGAATTTGGGGATTGGAATGTAAGTTAGCCCCCGTTTTCCAACTCTTCATGTGCCCATGCTTACACTACGTGAATAGTACCCAGTCATTACTGCGAGCGAGCGCTCAGGGAGCGCTATGCCTCCTGGGCAAGCAACTCAGAAACCAGGCTCTACTCTTCCCCGTCCCACGCCCCTACGCCAGCGCGTAGCAACTCAGCCAACTCATTGCACCAGCAGGGCCAGCAGACCGAATCAGAGCAACCGCCGCCGGTAGTTGTTATCAAGAAGAAGAAGAAGGCAAAGAAGGCTGTACAGCACACAGAACCCAGTCCATCTGATGTAAAATCACATCAGGAAGACCAGAGCAGTGCTAGAGCAACACCGAGCTACGATGGCAACCAGAGTCCGGCCATAGAAGAGAGCTACCCGTGGACCTCTACCGAACATGGAGATGTACACGACCACGTGCACGACCACGGACACGACCATGTACATGACCATACGCCCAGCTATCAAGTTCCAGACTCTGATGAATTCCGCAATGTTTGGGATGGCGATAAATAAGCGCCTTTGGTTTTGTTTTGCTGCTATGGAAACGAAAGAAAAAAAATAACTACTAGAAGAGTTTCAGATCTATGTGTCTACCCTGGCCAGACAGGCATAGCGAGGCGTTCTTGGGGTGTCGGAAATTAGGGGAGGGGGGGGGGGAATACCAGATTTATTTTCTTCTTGATGTATGCGGATATGTACTCATTATATACCAGCCGCTATTCATTCAACCATCACTATTCAGCTTGCTCTTTTTTTTTCTGCCCCTCCTACCAGATACATGTTTTGCTCAATTATGTTGACAAGAGAGATATACGTTGAAGCGTGCAGCTACCAATTTTTTCAATATACTACTGCTGCCCTATGTACTACATCTATTTGATATTTCTCCTCCTCTTCTTTATTCCGTATTTACAAAATCAAGACCTAGCTCGCCTTGGACATGTCAATCAACATCTTCCTCGCATTCGCCGCGCTCGCACTGCCCGGACTTGGCGGAGTCGGACCAGTCGTCCAGTTCGTGGGCGAGCTGCCGAGCACAAAGTCGAGAGTCCCTCCGTTGGCAAAGATGTCGTACCAGCTCACCCAGCTCTTATTCCACGTCTTGCCGTTGACCTTGAGCGACTGAACATAGTAAACATCCTCGCTGCCGCCGGTGGTGGTGATCTTGAGGGTTTTGCCACCGCCCAGGGAGACGGTCAGGTCGGTGAACCAGGGAGATCCGATGAGAAAGGTAGTCTGGCCCGTCATGGGGTACAAGCCAATCATATTCCACAATAGCCACGACTCCATGGCTCCCGCGTCGCTGTTTCCGGGTAGGCCACCCGGCGTGGGCTTGTAGTACGATTCAGCAATGAAGCGACTTCGTTTGACGGCGAGATCTTGTCTGTTGACGAAATTGTACAGATAAGGCGTGGCGAAACTGGGTTCGTTTCCGGGGTTGAAGATTGTGCTGCCGAAAGCGCCGTTGCCAGAGTAGACGCCAGGTTGAAAGGTCATCTCGAGGCGCTGCACAAAAGTATCTGCTCCGCCAGAGTACTGAACGATGGTGTCCAAATCGTGGTGGGCGTTGAAAGAGTATTCCCACGGGAGAGCCTGGTAGTAGTAATCTGCCCAATAGCAGCCACCGCAGGAGATTGGATTTTGAGAGATGAAGCCGCTGGTGTTTCTTGGGCCAAGGAAGCCCGAGAACCCGAGAGCAGTCATGTTTGGGTTCCAATGATTACGCCAATTATGCGATCTGTTGAGATATCTTTGAAAGTCATTCTGGAGTCCAAGGCCGTTGGCAACGGTGGCCAACGAAAAGTCATTGACCGAACTGCAAGAGGACTCAGAACACGCAGCTTAAATGCTATAAGCGGATTAACTTACTATTCAACAGCCCTGCTAACGGACCGTCCAAACGAAGGAGTGATGTAGCCATATTTCAACCAATCTGACAGGGCACCTCGTCCCTCCTTGGTTGAGCCTGTAGGATCTCGTGGGTCCTTGTTGTTTGGTGGGATGACTTCAGCATTCTTGACCATGGACGCATAGGCGCCCTCCCAGTCGACTTTGCCACGAACACCCTTGACAAACGCATCGGCAAAGACGTTGTCGCTGTTTGAGCCTCCTTGGACGGCGCCATTCCAGAACGAAGAGCGAGCATCCGAAACATAGCCTTCATGGCGGTAAATGTCTACCATGGATCTGAGAAGCTCTTCATGGTATGCCGGCTGAAGGATGTGGAGTAGAGAGGTTGTGCATCGATGCTGTCAAGACGGTTAATCACAGTCTGTTGGCAAAATATACGTGCAGCTTACAGTGTCCCAAAAGGTGAAAATGTCATCATAGTAAGGCTCGTTAGACGTCCAAAGAGGGTTTTCTCCAGTCTTGTTTGTCGGGAGTAGATGCATAAAGTACAGGGCTGAGTATAGTTGGTTCAGCTTGGTGATGTTAGTTTCGGTTGTCGTCACCTTTTGTAAGACTTGAGAATTCCAGGCATCTCGAGTTCCTTGGCGAACAGTCGCGAGACTGGTCCCCTGGGGAATCTCGGCCTTGACGTTGGCACAGGCCTGCGTCTCGGAGACGAAGGAAACCCAACCCTAGAGATGACAGATTGCTGCTGGAATGTGAAGAGGGCACCGAGCCTTGCCGTTTGGGAGCTGTAGCTTGTCTTGTTGGAAAATTCAGCCAAGGTTGACGAGTTTAGGCTCGTTCCAATGAATGTTTTGTAAGAAGCTGAAGCATCGAAATGTCCGCAAAAGTACACCGTCCACGGGCCAGCTCTGTTCCATCCCTGCGTTCAGTTGAGAATAATGCTCAAAAGTACCAAAAAGATAGACATCTTGGCTCACATTGTTATAAGTTCCGTTACCAGTATAATAATAATATCCGGGCTTGGTGTCTTGCCGGACATTAATGCTACCTCCCAAGAAATGCTGCTCCAGCCCTTGGCCACGGTAGGACGACAAGACATGGGACACGTCAACAAGCACATTGAGGTCCTTGCCAACGCTAGGGAATGTGTACTGAAACAGCCCAGCCTTGTTGGTAGCCGCCATCTCCAAGACAGTTCCAGAGCCAAGACTTGCTTTGTAGTAGCCAATCTCGGTAAAGTCAGGCGCGGCACGAGTGTCATTGATGGCGTCGCTCAGAGGGTTTGCAACCGTTCCAACAACGGGCATCTGAGAGACGACGCCGTATTTCGGTGCGCCTCCAGTGCCGCTCTCATGGAGCATCGTGAAGCCCGTGAAGTTGCCATTGGAAAGATAGCCAGAGTAAGCATCGGTGCCCGAGTACAGATCAGGACCGAGCTTCACCATGCCCAGCGGTCGAGAAACACCGGGGAAAGTGTTTCCGCCATTGATAGTCCCCGTCTATACACAGTCAGATTGGTTCAGTTGGACATGAGTTGCGGGTTCAATCATTCACTTACACTGGTCAACACATAGCCAGCCAAGTCAGCGGAACGAATCGCAGCTGAATTGACCAGCGATGGGATCAATGGCAATAATAATAATGAAGAATACATTGCGACTACACATATAGACAGCCCAAGAGAACCACACAGCATGCTCGCAATGACGAGCTGCTGCACCCGTCCATCCTGCTGGACTTATATGCAACTCTCGGACCATGGATCCTCCCCCCCTTAGACAAAGTGCCCAAGGGCGGCAAGCGGAAAGCAACACGGCGATGCATGCTCCGCACGAGAAGCTGCAATGGCATGGTTGCAACAGGCATCCTGAACACAGTCACGTTCTTGTTGGATCATCATAAGTGGGCAGCGACTGAGAGACAACGTGGGATGTGCATGCCATGTGAATGGTCCAGAGGGGCAGCTTTGTGCTGGAATAGGCAAAACGCTAGTGGGAAAGGCCGGAGATCTGTGAGGAGAAGGGCATCCAAGTGCCGATGTGGCACGACATGATTATCATTTGCATCTTGAGATAATCGGAAAAGCATGCAGATGCGCGCTTTTACACAGGCAGGGGGATGCCAGGTCGGGAGAAAGGGTGCCGAGTCTTGGAAAGTGTGCGTCTGTCTCGGAGCAACCCAAGACATGGCAATGTGTCGTACAAAGCATTCGCACTCGAAATTGGATTTGGCGCCGCTTCGGCCGTCCAGGGAGCCGTTCAAGCGACAAAAGGGCATCAAGAGAGCACGCGCCACCCAGGATGAAGCCGGTAAGTGGTAGGTGAGCGTACAAACATGGCGCATGACTTGGGACGGCCCAACGGGTGGCATCACGAACAGGATTGGCACTGCATAGGGTAGGATTCTCATCTCGAGGCACTTTTTTGTTCTCGTGGTGCAGGCCCCAAACAAGTTAGGCCCAGGAACGCCGTGTGAGTGCAGTTCCGGCTTGGGAGCGAGTCGAGTCTTGGGGACGCTGTGAATCGTGATTTGCCCGCTTCGTCTGTTCTCGTTGGCGTTCTCTATGATCTGTGATCCATGATATTCTTCCAAGAAGCGGGGAGTATCTATCCCCGCTGCTTGGAACGAACAACATCAGACGAAAAGACGGACACAGACATCAAGCATCAACCAAGCAGAACTCACAAAGACGGAGATGTCTCGTGATTGGATCTCTTCACATGCACTGCACACACAGGCCAAAAAAAGGCACAATCCAATCCAATGTGGGGGGTTGTTCTTCATTGCTGGAGGCATCGAATCGTCGGATCGGAGAATTTCAGCCAATCTTGTCGCGTCGTCGGATTAACATGGCGCCGATAGCCTAGCCTTAGCGGCGTGCACAAAAAAGCGGGCGCTCTTAAACCATCCGCACACAATGACAATATTACGACACACCATTCCCCTCTGTAATTGCTGGGCCTCTGCACGCCCACATTGCCGACATGTAGGCGCGTATTTGGCCTGGAGTCCCTCTTTTTTTTTCTGCATACCGCTTGCCACCGACACAGGCGGTCTGAATATTTTGTCGATAACGCGGGCAGAATCCATTAGGCCCACGTCTGAACCCGCACTGCTGCTGCATTCCGCCTTTTCTGCCACCAGCGAGACAGAAGCATCGTCCAAGCTGCTTCATCACGGAGAGCTTGGATTCACAGCCAACGGGCGGAATCGAGTCGCCAGGCCCTTGTGCGCATCACACCGCGAGCCGGGCGCCCCCAATCGAGGCCCATCGTGCGCAATGGGTCGCAAGCCGAATCCCCTCATCCTCGAGTATTTCGTCCGCGGGCCGAAGCTCAACGACAACAGCAACCGCTATCCGCACACGTGCAAGCAGTGCGGCGAGAACTTCCCCAAGGGCCGCATCGACAGCCTGACGACGCACATCACCAAGAAATGCCCAGCCATCTCCGACTCGGACCGCATGCGAGCCTGCCTCGAGCTCCACGGCATCACCACCGCCAGAGCTGCCATCGACCGTCCCCAGGGCGGGGGCCAGGTCAATGGCCAGCCCACCGCCCAGCTCGCGCTGCCGCAGGGATGGAGTGCCCTCGAGACTCTCGCCGAGGCGTCGCGCCAGGTCGATCTGAATGAAAACAATCGCGGCCAGAAGACGTCCGAGACACCGAATCCTGCTGCTGCTGCTGCTGCTGCTGCTACTAATGGCGGCGGCTTTGTGCCAGATCGACTGGAGCTGCAGGAGCAATTCACACTGGAGAATCCTCCCGCCGCCTACGACAGCCGTCCGCAGACAAGCACCAGCCTTAAGAAGGGCCTACAGCAGTCCCCTTCTCGCTCGACGCCGGGTGTGGGCGCTGACCTGGCAGCTTTTGCGGGCAACGCCGTGGTGCAGGTGCCGTCACCGACTCCTGAGCTTTCGCCAGAAGAGCGGCTTCAGGCTCTCCTCCCCGCCAGCGAAGCATCACCAGATCCGTCCAACATCTCCGTCGCCGTTGCTGCCACGGCCCGCTTGAATCCGTCCTTTCTCGACCCCCAGCTTGTCAACACCGATATTCCACCGCCGACTTCATCGCCTCCAACCGTGGAGACGCAGCCACCTATCGATCCAGTGCCAACCTCCTTGTCCACCACTTTACCCACCTCCCTACCAACCACCCTCGCCGATACGAACGTTTCCCAACCGTGGGGCGAAATGACATACTTGGCCACTACTACCCCTATTCCCTTGCTCACGGAGAATTCTCCAGCACTGCCTCTGATGAGCCGCGGTGGTGTTCGAATGGATACGAGCGATGGGCTCATCAACGGCAGAGCACGTCATGCACGGTCGAGATTTACTCCTGCCAGACGCAAGGAGGTTCAAGAAGTCCGCAAGATAGGCGCTTGCATTCGATGCCGGATCCTGAGGAAAAACTGTGGCAAAGGAACCCCCTGTGATACATGTCGCAAGGTTCTGGCACCCCGTGTTTGGAGGACTGGCTGTGTTCGCACTCGTCTGCATGAGCAACTCGACCTATATGCTGCTGGCGTTCAGGTTGTCCTATCTCAAAACCGCATCAACCTCATCAAAGATCAGCTCAAGCTCACCAACGACGGAAGCTTGATTGAAGTATCCCACTTTCCAGAGGCAGGCAAAAAGATTGTCTTTGGAGCCCTGGTTTATCCACTGGAGCCAAGCGAAACACAGGCGGAGGCCCGTGGAGACAAGACCCCGTTTCACCAGGTCATCATGATTGACCAGGATTCGGAGGATATCCCGGCCAAGGCCGAGTCGTACATGCGAGATGTGCTGAATACGTTTATTGAGCGCGAGCCGTCGAAATTTATGAAAGTGACGCTCGAAGCTGCATGCAATCAGCTATCAAAGGGAGAAGACGACCTTCTCAGGAAGGCCTTGGAGCTGTGGGGTCTCGTCGAGAGCATCGACCGCGAACGGCAGTGGACGATTCTGGAGAAGCCAAGTACTGAGGGGGAAGAGCCGAGATGGATAAAAGAGGCCCAAAACGAAAACGACGCAGACATTTACACCATGATTTGCATGCAGCTCAACGCCGCTGCGGAACGAAAGGCCAACAGCACATCCAAAAGCCTGCTGAACCACATGGACAGGCTGCTCACTGACAGCAAGACAAAGGTCGGATTCAAGATTTATCTTACCGCCATCATCTTCCTCAACTGTGTGGAAAAGTCCACCTGGGCGTTCAAGGCTTGGGAGCAGGACCATCTCCGCCCAGGCTGGCCCCTTGAGCGAGACCCAAGCGTCTTCACCCAGCAGGGCGGCAGTTTAGCTGGGCTGCTGAAGATGCTCTTGTCTATTCGCAAGGCGTTGCCTCAAACCCTGAGGGGCCTGGATGGGAAATTGACAGTTCAAGACAAAGACCCGGAAATCACGGAGTACTTTCAGAATCTTGATCTTGATTGTAAGCCTCCTCTCCAAATTGCTCAAATCGTGTGCTTCATATGCTAACCATGCTATCTACAGTCGACACCATTGAAGCCCGCCAAAAGGCCTCACAATTCTCCCCTGCCGACTCCCGTTCCCTCGAACTGGCGTTTTGCTCCCACCTTTTACTTCCCAACCTCCCGGCCTAAAGAAACTTACGAGACATGAGACTACGACCTTGCGCAAACTTCTTTTTTTTCTTTTCCTTTTTACTATTCTATTTCATCACTCTAATTACCAAAACAACCTGTGATTCTTCGACCTAGATGACTAAACTGACTTTGCCTCACTGGCGCAAAGAGGATTTCTTTTACTACTTTCTGAGAGAGAGAGAGAACAAAACGGAGAGGCGCGCTTTTAGACTTGGTTGGCAGGGGGAAAAAAGTACAAAAAGCACACTTAGACGAAACGCATTCACGATACGGAGGAACAACTATTCCAAGGGGGAGCAAAAACTTTACTTTTCCATTCCCTTTTTTTTCTTTTTCTTTCATTTGTCTCCGAAACAAAAATCTTCGCATGAACTCGGCGTTTGTTTCTGGTCCACCCGCGGTTTTATATCGGGCTTTTCTTCATTTCACACAAAAAGCGAGGCACAAAAAAAGCATGATAGATTGGCCTGCTCGGGTTATTTCCCCTTTTGTATGGGTGAGGGGGGGATTTTTTCATCAACATGTCCCCCCTTTTCTTCTTTTCCCTTTGTATTTATTTTTTTTATCCAAAATTACATAGAGCGATGGCGCAATACTGGCGTTTCCAAGACGCCCACGCGCGCTGATTGATTTATCGGAACCATTTGAGGGCGGTTAGCCAAAACATGCAACTTGAGCGGCCGAATTCACATTCAGGGGAGAACAAATGACAATGTCATGTTGGACAATGTGCTCTCTTCTCCTGCATTTGCGTGAAAATTTCCAACTCATCATTAATACGTGACATCTTCTATGATGTCTCCTATAAACTTATATGCATCTACCTATCCATGGGCCCGAACCTTCTAGGTGGGCGACATGCTTCCACTGTCCACCCTCGAAACGCCCGGCCCCGAGCGCTTCGGCTTCCTAAAGCAAGCGAATTCGTTCTTGCTTGCCTCCCTGAGCTTCTTGAGCACGTTGCGCATCTCGGGAAGCTCGTTCTGCAGCCGTGCGCGGGCGTCATTGTCAGTGCGGCTGTCCAGCTCCTGGTAAATCTGGCTCTGCAGCTCCGAGGCCTTGTCGGTGGTGTAATGGCTCAGCGTCTGGGCAATGAACTCGACGTCGAGCGTAGCTTGGATGAGGGCGCTGAGAGAATAGCGAGGGCGTTTGCGGAACGCATCCAGCAGCTGCAAAGACGTCTGCTCAAGCAAAAACGAAAGAACCTGAGGCGTAAGTGAGGCAGCCGTCGTAGAAACCTGGGAGTGGACGAGCACAAGAGTCAGAAGCGTCTCGTACACGTATGGCTTCGCTGCCTGGGGCCGTTCGCCTTGCGCTGGCGCCCAATCATGGTCTGCGAGGCCAGAGTGGATGATTTCACGCAGCTTCTCCGTAGCCTGTTTAGTGTAGGACTGGAAGAGGCGAGCGTCGATTTGGCCGAGCACGTCCTTGATAGTCTTGGACTCATCCGTCAGCTTGACAGAAAATGCATTCTCAAACTGCGAGTTCAGGTTGGGGACTACTAGAGACCGTAGGGCCTGCAGGTTGCTCAGGGTAAGGAGCATTCGGACGTTCTGGTGGCAGTGTTAGTTGGGGATGAGATGGGAAAAGACAGGGGATGAAAAGGGAGCATTCAAGGACTTACTCGGTCTCCGGCATCAAGTGTACTCTTGCCCACTGACGACGCAGCAACGCTGGAGATGACCCCATCCTGTCCAATAGACCATTCGTCTTCCGTCTTCTTGACTGATCGCTCTGCATTCTCCACCATGCCGCTTAGAGCCTTGTACAAGGTGGTTACATACTGACTCCGAACCATCTGGAGCAGCTTGGCCGGCGGCGGCAAGACAATGTCACCAGCACCTGGCTTCGACATGGCCTCGGAGATGTAGAGAATCTTTTGCATGCCGCTGAGAAGGGCACCCTCAAATGCGGCAAAGCTGGCAGGCATCCGCGTAACATCTCCAGACTCGGCGGACGGTAGCCAATCTTCTATAAACTTGATGTTCTCGGCGTCCCGGTTCCACGCAGCGCACAGAGCCGTCACGCATCGCTCTCTGGAGACACCAGTCAAGGCCTTGAGCTGCTCGAGAACTTGGCCATTTCCCGAACGAATGGGATCAATGGTGGCAAGGTCAGAGGCGCCTGAGCCGACCAGCGCCAGCATCCTGCAGAGATAGTACACTCCGCTGATGGAATTCGACCAGGGAGGCCAAAATGCCAGCTTTTCCCACGGCTCGCCCTTCTTTGGCGACGATGGCGGCGGATTATTCAGATCAAAGTTGAATCGAGGATCGCGTGTGGAGGTTGGGCTCAGGGAATGGCCAAAACCGCCAGCGGAAGCCGGCGAGTTGGGTGAGACGGGGAGCGGCGAGAAGACCACACTAAGATCTTCAGGGGGCAGTCCGGCGAAGAACTCGTGTACGTGTCCACGCAGCAGATCTACCAGTTCCACGATGCCCTTTTCGAGGTCCGCAACATTTTTATGTGTCAGCTGGTGATGTCCCTGGGATTCGTCATTGTAGCCTGTCGGCAGCGTCTTTTGTATCCTGCCTTCAATAAAGCCTTGTGCAGTCTGCCAAAACTCGAGGAGGTCTCCAAGAATGCCTTGAGGAGAGATGAGGCCGGTCAGAAAAGCAAGCATCTTCTCCCACAACTCAATGACGTCTGCAGAATCGCTCGAGGTTGGCTTGCTGTCGATGCTCTGCCGGCCCAATGTACGTAGATGAGTGGCCACAACCTTGTTAGAAGGCTTCTCGCTGCCCGCCAGCCTTCGACGAAGCACCTCGATTTCGGCCTTTGTGTGCTCGGCCGTTGATTGAACCTTGGTCTTGAGGTACTCGTATCGACTCATTAGCCACACCCATATTGGATTCTCTTCGACGCCAAGTTCCAGCAACAGGGAAATCATGTCCATGTGCTGGTCTGGACCTCGGCCGACATGACTCTCGGATTTTGACAGTGTGTGCAAGGTGGACAATCTCTTCCACGCATCCCGTTTGAAGCTTTGGATTTGGCGATCGACGTCATACCACACTCGGGCCGCAACCATGATCTGGTAGAGCTGGTCATCTTCTGGCATTTGGCGGTCAATGTACTTTGATGCTTCGCGCGCATCGTCGGCAAACTTCCTGGCGCGGTTGTATGCCTCGACCAAGGTCTCGTAGTCTTTCCTCTTGATGCAGTCGGATATTATGGTGCTCAGCTCCAGCGGATCTTTGAACTGCTGTACGTATCTCTGAAAGGACCTCAGATGTTCCTCCTTTTCTCGACCTCCTAGAGCCGGTCCCCACACATCTTCGGCTTTGGCAGAAACGTCCAGCAGGGGAACTTTGATGCCCAAAACACCGTATTCGCTCTCTTTAATCAGGGCGTTCTTCTTTCGAGAATCGGACGACAGAGCCAGGGGGTTGTTTAGACCAGCCCTGCCAGAACGCAGGCTCGTCCGACTGGAATGGCGACCATGGATGGAAGATCTGCCAGTATTGGCCTCGGTTCCACGGTACTTCATCTCTTTATAAACATTGTCTATCGTTGCCTTTGCCTTGACGAATCTCTCAAAGTTGCTCTCCACGAGAACCTTGAGGGAGGCTGACTTTTGGTCGATTGACTGCGAAAGCGTATCCAAGCCCTCGAGCAACGTGCGCGTGTCAGCGTGAGCGTGTATCTGCGACAAGAACAGGGTCGGCGAAAAGGTAGTCGAGGACAGCATGAATCGGTTGCCTATCAAGATGCGATCAGCCCCTGCCGAGGTAGACTCGGGGTGGTAGACTCACGAAGTCGCACGTCGTCCTGTGCCGGGAGGCCAATTTCTCTCAGCGAGCGGACGACGCTATCTGTGGTGCCCAAGGGGTCTGGTTCATCCTTTAAAACGTGGTTGTTGGCAGCTCCTTTTCCCACCGCGGCCTTGCCATCGCCCGCGGCCGCCTCGAGGGCCTGGTATCGCGACTTTTGGCGGCTGTGCTTCTTCGTGTCGGCTTCGTCCCCGGAGGAGTCGTGGTCATCCTTCTCCGCAGGCCATTCCGAGGGGTACGAGGTGGGGAGCTGGTAGAATTCGAGGATTGTTCGCTCGTAATCGGACATGTTGTCGGCCACGACGCAATCGCGGGGGAGGATGAAGCTCGCGAGCTGAGGTAGCTTGGGGACGGTCTCAAGGATGGCGGAAGAAGCCCATGCATGCGGCAGCGGGAGATTCAGATTGCTGGGGGTTCGTCTTTGGGGAATCGAGATGTGTGTGTGTTTGGTGAGGATTGGCAAGGACCATTGCTTTGCTCGCAGCAATATCAGCTCCAGGATGCGAGCACGCAGCCGCTACTGAGGTAAGATGGGATGCAAGATCATGTATCCATAGCAGTTACAGTAGTCGAGGTACCATACCCCGTACTGCTGCAAACAAGCCACAGCCACAGCCACAGCAACAGCTACAAGTGCGCTCAACTGTCGGGTCTCATCAGCCACAAGCCACGGGGACCACCAGCCACACCCGCTGCCAGTTCCGATTCCATTTCCATTTCCATTTCTCTTGATTCCTTAGTCATGCGGCATTGGCATGAATTGGCATTGGCGCTAGCGTGCGCAAAAATCAAATCAAAATCCGCGACACTCGGGCGAGGCCGAGGCAAAAAAAGCTCAACCAAATTAGGCGTAGCTCGGCGCCTGCGGCCGCAAACCGACCGGCTCCGAGGCGCCTGACCGAAGCGGCAGAGCGGAAGAAGCGTCGAAATGAGGGAAATTCCACAGGCGCGCCACAGGCCGTGTGGCTGGTGCGCTCCACTCAGCTCGCGATTGAGCCACTCGCAGCGCAGCAACCAAGGCTGAAGCGTGCATATCGCCGGCTCTCAGTCTCGCCCATGCCGGGCCCGAGCCAAAAAACTTTCAGATGGCCATGTTTATTCCGGACCTCTTTTATTCCCCCTAGATACCACCGGCCGACCTTTTTCTCTTCCCTTTTTTCTTCCTCTCCGGTATCAACCGCTTCTTCTATATCCCCCCCGAGATATACACGCACACACATCGTCACAATGCTGGCCATTCGCTCCCTCTCCAACCCTGCCAGGCACTGCCTGCGAGCAGCTCCCCGCGCTGCCGCCACCTGGTCCGTTTCGGTATGAAGCAACGGCGCAACGGAAGGGACTCGGTGGGAGTTGTTGGCTAACGTACGGTCCAGAACAAGCGATTCTACTCCCAGGAGCGTGTTGCCAAGTATGACGGAACCAAGGACTCCAATGTACGTCTTTTCGACACATAATATGCGCATTCCCCCCCCCCCCCAATCCGTGGCTTCTCTGGACGAATTGCTGCGTCTCACCTATGTCACCAAGAAATCGAGGGTGTGGGGAGGGGGGATAAAATTCACTCAAGGCGCAGAGCTTGGAACTGGTGCAACTGTCCCGAACAAGATGCTTACAATGTGAATTAGGGCAACTTCCTCGTCAGCTTGATCGAGGGTGACGGTATCGGTCCCGAGATTGCCCAGTCCGTCAAGGACATCTTCTCCGCTGCCAAGGTACGACAAACATGATCTCCCAGGATACAGAATGATCCTGCAAGAGAAACAGCACAAACGATGGCTAACAATGAGACATAGACCCCAATTGCTTGGGAGCCCATCGATGTCACCCCCATCATCAAGGACGGCAGGACCGCCATCCCCGACGCCGCCATTGAGAACATCAACAAGAACAAGATTGCCCTCAAGGGCCCTCTGGCTGTACGTACAGGATACTACTTGGGAATGCAATGGATGGACCGCGCTGACACGCCCGACAGACCCCCGTTGGCAAGGGCCACGTTTCCCTCAACCTGACTCTGCGACGAACCTTTAACCTGTTCGCCAACCTGCGACCTTGCCGATCCGTCGCCGGCTTCAAGACCCCCTACGACGGTGTCGACACTGTCCTGATCCGAGAGAACACCGAGGGCGAGTACTCTGGCATTGAGCACGTGGTCGTCGACGGTGTTGTGCAGAGCATCAAGCTCATCACCGAGGAGGCTTCCGAGCGTGTCCTGCGCTTCGCCTTCCAGCACGCCGAGTCCATTGGCCGCACCAAGGTCCGCGTCGTGCACAAGGCCACCATTATGAAGATGTCCGACGGTCTCTTCGTCAACGTTGCCGAGCGTGTCGCCAAGGACTTCCCCAACATCGAGTTCGACGCCGAGCTGCTCGACAACACCTGTCTCAAGATGGTCACCGACCCCACCCCCTACAACGACAAGGTCCTGGTCATGCCCAACCTGTATGGTGACATTCTGTCCGACATGTGCGCTGGTCTCATCGGCGGTCTCGGCCTGACTCCCTCCGGCAACATCGGTGACGAG
Source organism: Trichoderma pleuroti (assembly GCA_001721665.1). Lineage (NCBI taxonomy): Eukaryota > Fungi > Ascomycota > Sordariomycetes > Hypocreales > Hypocreaceae > Trichoderma > Trichoderma pleuroti. The sequence goes on from MDJU01000409.1 coordinate 26,080, forward strand.
TGCTCCATCTTCGAGGCCGTCCACGGTTCCGCCCCCGACATTGCCGGCAAGGGCCTTGCCAACCCCACTGCCCTGCTGCTCAGCTCCATCATGATGCTGCGCCACATGCGCCTCAACGACCACGCCAACAAGATCGAAAAGGCCATCTTCGACACCCTAGCCGAGGGCAAGGCTCTGACCGGTGATCTCGGCGGCAAGGCCAAGACCCACGAGTACGCCGCTGCCATCATTGGCAAGCTGTAAAGAACGAAAAAAGAGCGTTTTTTCCCATCACTTTTTGATACCTTTGTCACCTCTACCGCTGCCTTTTGCACACCGCTGCAAAACCACGCAAACACCACCAACTACACAACCCACCCTTCCGCAAACTCATAAACAAAACTCACCCACGTAACTGGGGCTGCTCCCATATGAACGTATAATCGAACGCCCCCAGTTTACTCGCACCATACAACCATCTTATTCGCTCTTAAAAAAACATGTCACTAGGAGGGGATTTCATTTCATCACGGTTTTCCAAATAGTGTATTGAGATATAGCAAGCATTCAGTACCTTGAGGACCCCAAAAAGGGGAGGGAGAGGAGAGAGTGTGTGTGGAGGGGGAAAAGAAGGCGGTTTAGAATATGCATGTACAACCTACTAGAACGTGTGTCGGTGCGTCGGCATTTGGGCTTCACTGCTTGAATTTCCCGCCCACGGCATGGCAAAATTACCAAAAACAAGTTTAAAAAAAGAAAATCTCATGAGTCTGTGTCTTTTGTTGGCGTATGTTTTCGGTACGCACTACGGAGGACTCGGTCAGTAGCTTCGCTTTCCATGCGGCAAGGAATATCGCCGTCAGTATTAAAAGTCAAGTCACGTCACACGAGCAGAGAAAAAACGGTCATACCCTCTGCCTGCCTCTCTGCACAACCACACACGCGACATCCGAAAACACCGAAACATATTGGTGCCCAGTCAAAAGAAGAGAAACTAGCGTTGCATAATGATTAATTTTGTGCTCACTTGCCGAAAATGACGTATCTCGGGGTATCGCAGCATCAAACACAAGAAAAACAAACCAACCGTATGCCAAAGAAGACACGCCTATCAAGTCATATGCTAGGGGGTGCCACCGCATCAATAAGATCGGCCCATCCCATCGGTGCGGTAATAAATCATAAAGAGGGTGTGTGCCGAATTGGGCCATGGGATCAATTGATTATGCACGGGAGAAGCAGGGAGGCCTGTGGGTGACTTCCAAGACATTCATCTGCCATGGGAATGATTTCAAGTTTACACCGGATTGGGACTAAGAGATGATGAGAGTGGCCTTTGAGAGCAAACCAGGTAGATTGTATTGCAATTTGGTATCCAGTATCCAGACTGTGAACTAGTGTGAGAAACAGCAGAGATTGGTATAATACAAATACACGATTGAGAGCATATTTGATACAAAAAAAAGAAAGAAACGAACCCGCCGATATCCCATCTGCACAGAGTGCCGGCTAGAACCGGGAGAGGAAAAAAAAAGGTGCAAGTGCCCAAATGCCGCGCTCGTACAATAAAAAAACAAGAGTGGTGTCGTAAATTGTGACGTCTCAGATTCCTTTGTTCCAGCCCAATCCGTTCGTGTCCAGTTCCTACTCGTACGCCCAGTAAAAAGACAAAAAAAAATGGATGCCCAAGATCCAACTCCGACCCGATGCAGAAAAGAAGAAAAGAAAAGAAAAGAAAAAGAAAAAGCATAACCGATTGCCGTGTTGCAAGATGGATTCGTTTCCCAAGTGGCTGTGCAAGGCCAAGTATACGCATTGTCACACCATGACCGCATTCCAATCGTTTGAAAGCGGCCATGAGGAACAGGACCCTTCCTTTTAGCTGAATAAAGACAAGCCAAACAGGCCCGTTACCGCACTGCCGGATCGTCCGCCCAGCACAGCGCAGGCTTCCCTCTCGTCATCATCCCATCGCTTGTGGAGGGAGCCGGGGCTGTAGGTCGATCCGCGACGATTAGGCCGGCTGGGGTAGAAGATGTGGATGCGGTAGCTCTCGCTGAACCTCGCCCACTTCCAGTCGCGCGGAGAGCGGCAAGAGCCGAGCTGGTGGATGGCGCGGATGACGATGCTGTAGGACTCGTCCGCACAAGGCTGGATCGTGATGTCATAGTCCATCAGGCACAAGCCACACGATCCCGGAGCCTCGCGGCATGGGACGAGGCCGTCGCCTCCAGCGGCGGGCTTCTTGAGCAGCTCGAGAATGGACTGGCGGAACGGCGAGGAGGCGGGAAACAGAGAAGTGTGCTCGCACAGCTTGATGTCGCGCGCGCCGGTGCGGTTGCGGAACTCGGCCACATCTCGACGAGCCACTGTCAGAGCATAGGTGCGCTGTAAGAAGAGCTCGTCGTCCATAATCTTGGCCGCTGTCGAGCACCGCATCGTCACCAGGTCTCGACGCTCGCTCTGCTCGGTACACAGGTTTGCCAGCGGGATGCCGTATTCCGGGCCGTAGAGGTGGCGGTTCATGGCTAGCCTGGCATGGGTGTAGCTGAGCGAAAAGGGGTTGCCGGCTGGAGAGAATCGATCTCGACTCATGCACTTGTGGCCTTTCCCGTCAACCACGCCGAGCTCAGGCCCAGATTGAGGTCCAGTCGTCTTGTTGAAAGGATGAAGCCTGTTGCAAACGTGGCAATAGACCGTCCCCTTGCCCAAGGGGTCCTTTTCAATAATCGGGAGGAAACGCTTCTTCAGATATGGCGGTAGCGACTTGTACGTCTGCGGAAACAGAGCATAGGTGCTCCGGCAGGCGAGCTTGAGGCTGAGGAGTTCTGCATCGTTGAGGTAGTCTCCGATGAGAAGCAGAACATCGGAGGGGACGTCGAGAATAGGGGTTCCCGTGGGGAGATGGGGGGGCCTGGGGAGCATTGTCGAGAGGGTGAAGGAGGTGTAAATGCGCGGAACCAGCCGCCTCTACTCCAGAGAGTGGTGAGGAGCTGATCCATGAGTGGT